>CAJVPV010003423.1:0-11313 GCA_910591835.1 Acaulospora morrowiae | reverse complement strand
AAAATTTAATAATATATTAATTTGTAATGGTTTATTATATTATAAAATAAAATAATTTGTAATATTATAATAATAAAATAGTTTGTAATAATTGTAATATAATAATAATAATAAAATAAAATTGAAAAAATAATTAATTTTAATAATTTTAAAACATGTATAAATATTAAAATATTTTTATATTATTATTTTTTTTATATTACATATAAGCATTAAATATAAAACATTTATTAAATTTTAGTTTATTGTTATTATATTAAAAATCTTATATCAATTATTTATAGGAGTTAATTCTAATTTATTATTTATAGAATATTAAGATATCAAGTAAATAAAAATAAACTATTAATGGCTTATAAATGGAGTTGATTGTGAGGTTTTTGTTTGTTTGTAAGCTGGTTAAGTATTTTTTTTGTTTTGAAAAGAAAGGTCTCTATTGTAATATTTTGTTTTTCCCATCTGTTGGATAGATTTTTAAGCTTGAATATCTTTTTGATGATGAAGGTGGATGGTTTGGGAGGTTTGGATTTTTTTTTCTTTTCTTTATATTTCTTTATATAGTTGGCAACCGATTTGAGAAGTACATCTCTGAAGATGTACTATTTTCTGTCGATATTTTGTTTGTTCTTTCCTTGAGTTGGCCATGTGTATTGGAGAGTTTTCGTATATCCTTGTCAAAATTTTTCCATTTTTCTGTAGATATGTCTTTCCATCTAAACCTGTTGTTTGTCTGGTGTCTGGGGTATTAGTTGTTGAGTACATCTATGTTCCAGAGTTAAATTGTGATGTGTAAGATGTTGTGACCTGTTTCATATAATGTTGTGTCTATTACTTCTATGGACACTTGTGTGATGATCCATAATATTGATGGCGATATCCAGATTTGGTCGATTCTGCTTTGAATATTGTTAATGTTGTTTCAAGTATATTATGTATTGAGTGAGTGTATTTCTCTGAAGGTATTGACATATTGATTTATGAATAACTATTGAATGATAGGTCCAGTGGGAAAAAATTGTCTATTTTTGGAAAAATTTGAGTTTGATATATCGATACTTGGATTGGTGACCATGTTAAAGTCCCCAAGAATTATTGTGTGTACTTGAACTGATTTGGCTTCTGAGAGGACTTTTAGTATCTTTTTGTACATGTTTTGTATTTTTGATATGAACTTGCTAGGATATATGCTGCGATAATTCTAATTCTTTTTTTGTATTTAAAAAGTAAGTCTGTTCAAATCAATCTGTTCTCCCATATATATGTTTTGTTTGATTAACAGGGCAACTCCAAATCCCTTTAGTTGGTCACTTGCTTTGCTCTATATTGTTTGGTAGTTTGCAAATCTGATGTATTTTCCTACTGATTTGGAGATGTTGGTTTCTGTGAGTGCTATAATGTCTTTTCCTGATTCTTCAATTTATTCTGTCCATAATAGTTGTTTGTTGGGATTGGATTTGGTGCCTCTGATGTTAATTGTTGAGATGTGCCATTCTTGAATTTGGTTTGTTGAGTTTGCAAGTTGTATGTTCTGTTCTTCTGGTAGTTGTGTTGCTGTTATAGTTTCTGTGTTTGTAATTTACATATTTGAGGTTGTTGCTTCATGGATGTTGTGGATGTTTCAGTCTTGAATGCTTTGATTAGAGTTTGTATCTGACCAGGTCAGTATTGTTTCGAGTTGTTGAAAAAAGGTTATGGTATTGTCTTTGTGCATTGTTATATCAGGAACGGGTTGTGCTTCTATAAGATAATCTTGATTGTTTATATTATTGTTGTTGCTATTGTTGTTCCCCATTATTATTTATTATGGATAGTTTTTTGGGTTGATGTCTGTGCTGATGTGTCTATAATGAAAAAGATTTGGTTCATTTTATTCTGTATGCTCTTGATTGGGGAAAAAAGTTGTATTTGTATGTTTCTAATGTCATTGAGGTTGTTTTCTGTTGTGTATAGTGTGTTTTCTTCTTGCAGAAATGTTGCTATTTGTTGTATATTTGATGATTGTTCACTATCCATTGTTTTGTAGTATTCTTCATTATAGTATTCTAAGTTAGTGAAGCTGTAACAATACTGACCTTGACTGTGCCACGGGACCCATACTGCGCCTGTGAACCGGACGCCCCGGAAGGTATCTGATCCGCCCCTGACGACCTGCGAGTCTGAGACATGCTCCCAGACGACTGTCAGACGCATGTATGGTGCGATTCTGACCCCTGACGATGTGACACGCCGCCAAACGCCACTAATTCAATTACTATGAGTTAATGTAACTAAATTAGGAGCATAAGGCCATAGAGTGTGCATATCTTTTTCCTTTTTATTTCTTTTATTTACTTTTTCGTTTCATTATGTTAATTAAGTACATATGTCTCCGGAGGTTAAGCCCAATATAGATATATGTATTTTTAATATTTATTTATTTATGTATTTTTACGTTTGTATGAAGCCGACATGTATAAAAGGATGCTCTTTTGACCTTAATAAAGTCCCAACTCTGTTGGTGTTTAAATTACAGTCGCTAAAGTTCACTGTCTTTTTAAATCACTAATAATTTATTTAAGACTTTTACAATATATATATGTTGTATTCAATAAGTCTCGTCTCGATTCCCTCCAGGATTTTCTAATTTGGAGCTATTCCAATCCAACACTTGTTTAAAAGAAGTCGATCTCTGGGAAGAATCTACTAAATCCACAAGTGGTGACAAAGAACAAATATCCTCTTCGAGAGTTCAAATGAAAAGTATTGAAGTATTCAGAAATCTGATGACCAAATCTTTGCGGGATAGACATAGCTCTTAGTAAATGGGTTATAGATTAAATGGTTTAAACTAGTGGTAGACATTTCCCACCTATAAAAATCCCACCTGATATGTTGGATTCATCTTTGATATATAATTCTTATAGTTGGATTTAAAATAGATAATAAGCTATTATCCAGACAAAGCAGTATTAGTTATAGTTAGAACTATACATATGATGAAATTGAATTCAACCATTTTTCAAAAACCATATTATGGTAGAATTACTAAGTAATATATAGTAAATAATTGGAATTCGTATTTAATTCGGAGTCGTATTGTCAATCAAATTTCCTTTTATGGTAATATGACCACATGTATGGTTAGAACTGTTATCAGATACAATCAATATATATAGCAATTGTTTTAATTATAAAAGATACTTGATATATTTCTAATTATACAAGTATCAATAAAGATCTGCATCATTGTGTATTTATCTATAAAAAAAAAAAAATAGAAGTTCAAACTAAATTGCTTTATTCAAAATCAAAAATTCTGTTTTTAAATATATAATTCTTTCAATATTTTATAATATCTTATTGATATACTATTAGTTATATATAATTAATGAGACAATAAAGTAAAACATTAGATAGAATATCAAGATAATCATTAATTAATTCAAAACAATTAATTATAAATACTAATCAAATAATAAATATTTGATATTATATATCTTATTTATAAATTTATATACTGTTCTGATAATCATTGTACATATTTTCTGATATTAATATATTACTATATATAAATAATCATCCTTAAATCTATTTTATAAATAATTATCTAAAAATAATAGATATATAGATAAATACAGTAGATATATCATAAATTGCTATATAAACCACCCCTTTATAGAAGATTCCCTTTTTAATTGACCCGGGTCTATAACTTGGGTCCAGCTAAAGGTAAACTGTATAAGACCCGGGTCTATTATACAGTTATATATAAATTAGATCAAATAAAAATTTTTTTTAAATTAAGGATTACATAGGAATCAAAATATAAAAGAGATATTTAGGAAAGATAACGTTTGTACTTTCGAGTCTTCTGCCTACCCACCACATGTCAAGATCACTTTGGTTTGAGTATAGCAGCAACAAGTTAGAAAGCTGAGCGAACTCACATGCCAGTGTTCTGAGAGTACAAATGATATTGACCCACAATGTTGTTGGTATGTGCTGTTGAGATAAAATTAGAGCTGAAAGGAATGAACAGTTGGTCATTGCTATTTCAATGGAGCTAAAGTTAGAAAGGATAAGAGATGGGATGTGTTAGGATGATATTGAAGTTGACTGCTATTACAATAAAGGAATTGGAGTTAAAGGCTTCAGTTCTAATGCTAGTTTATTTGGCATGGGCGTAGAATTGGAGCCAAAAGAAATAAACTTAAAACATTCGAATACTGTCAAAAATCAGCTGAGATAGGTGACTCGGATGAAACATACCTTGTTGGTCATCACTATTTCAATGGAATGGAATTAAAGAAAATGATTAAGTGTTATCAAAAATCAGTTGAAATAAGATATGTTAGTGCGATATTCAAGTTGGGATGTTAAAAAGGATAAACTTAAGGCATTTGAGTATTATCAAAATCAATTGAGATGAAAATCCTAAGAAGAACACAAGTTTTTCGAATATTCTCAGAAATTATCTGGAATAAGAGTGACTAATGGAATATCTCGAGTTGGTAACAGTTGTAAGAAAGGAATTGGGATTCGAAAAGGGATGAACGTAAGGCATTCAAGTATTATCAAAAATCAGCTGAGATGGGTAATGTAAACAGAATACTTAGTGTCAGCTATTGTTATCTCAAATAGAATGGGAATTAAGAAAGAATGAACATAAAGCATTTGAATATTACCAAAAATCAATTGGAAATGAACATGACGTGATTTGAGCACGGTGGTACGCTTTCCACAACATGTTAGCGATTTTGGATACAGCTGGACAGGATATATATTTCTTACATATTGCTATGAATCTTTGAACATAGCTGTGAACTCCCCGCAATGTGTGCATTTAAATAGTATTAAAGAGGTGCTTGTTCAGAACTATGCTCTGTAAGGATTCGGAACAAAGAAGGATGTTCAAAGGTGATTTTTTTTGTTTTTGGTTTGTTCCCGGAAACCTTATTTGACTCATCAAATCCTCCACTCCTTTTTACATATGTCGAGGTTGCTCTGTTTCAATGTTAGCAGCATACCTTCAGCTTATTAGCAATTTGAATATGGCAGTATACTTCCACAATGTGTCAGTGACTTTGGGCATGGATAATAGTTATAAAGTGATATTGGCCCAAGGGATCACGTGGTTTGGAACAAAGAAGGCATACCTTCTGGTTTGGAACAAAGAAGGACATTCAAAGTATGAAAAGGTACTCATTCAGGAATTACGCTTTAAGGATTCAAAACAAAGAAGGACATTCAAAGCATAATAAATATGACGACATACCTCCAGCTTATTAGTGATTTGAGTATGGCAGTGTACTCTCTACAACATGCTAGTGACCTTGGGCATGGATAGTAGTATAAAATGGTATTGATTCAAGGAACCATGTGGTTTGGAACAAGGATATTTAAAGGTCACTCTGTTTCGCTAATGCCGGGAATGATTTAAGCATGATCATATACTCCCCACAAGGTGCTGGTGATTTGGGCATGGCTACGTACTCTCACACATGCCATTTGAGTTTGTTCACTTCCACAAGAAAACACGAAGGATATTATTTACAGCAGTGATGCTTTGGGGACAAGAATGATTGTATGCTAAGTGGCCCATCTCAATGCCAATGCATACATTGCGATACTCTTTTCTTGCTATCAACTCTTGGCTTCAAATCATGGAGATCGAACTGGGGGATAAGTCTTGCAGAAATAGGATTACATCAAGACTGAGCGATCGGTTTCCCTCTCTAAGCATGGGTGGTGTGCACTATTTCAATAGTTTTCTCCATTATTTCTGAAATAAATAGTTTAAAATTTGAGCAAGAATAAATTAAAGAAAAATATGTGTAATTTAAAAAATAAAAAAGCCAGAATATTTATTCAAACTTTATTGAAATTTACTTTTATTATTAAAATTTGAATTACATTCTCATATTTTTTGGCCTCTAATTATCGCTATTCCCAAGAATTACTGTAATCTAAAGATTCTCTCTTATAATAATCATAAATTTCATTTTCTTTGTCATTATTATTTTTAGGATCATTATTAAGTTGAATTTTATCATCCAACAATTGATTCATCAAAGAACCCGATATTATTATTTTCTTCATTCTCAACGATAAAGTTTGTGCTTTTTGGTTTGTTGTTTATAACCTGATTGTAATCGAATATAAGATGGTCTTCAGAGCTATTATGTGCATTTGAAATACTATAGCATTTAAAGGATTTTTGAATAAGCGTAGAGTCAATGTTTTTCCATGCAATATCCACCCATTCTGCAAGAGTACTATAAGCAGGACATTGTATACAACCAGAAGAAGTTAATTTTTTTTACTTCCTCAGACATCCATTCATTATAAAGTATACGAATCTAATAAAAATATTTATTTAATTTAATTATTATATACAAAAATCAAAAAAATAAAATAATAATAATAATAATAATAATAATAATTAACCTTCGCTTTAAAAGATTTATTAATTGCAACATCAAGAGGTTGCAATCTTGAAGTCAAACCACCTGGAATAACTGCCATAGTTGTGTTGTGTTCACTTAATTGCCATTTAACTGAATTAGTTAAATGCCCTTTGAAAGAGTTAAATACCAAAAAAGATCGCAGGTATATAGTTAACAAGTTACAACAGTTCCAAATATTTTTAATCCACTATAGCATTTTATCAGTATTCATCCATCCATCTTTATTTGTATGAACCAGAATCTCTTTTGGAAAAGTTTGATGTGAAACATTGATAAGTTTAAAAATAATCATAGGAGATAATTTTACTTCATTTGCCAAACATGTGAAAACAATGGTAAAATGACTTTTTTTATAACCACATGTACGAATTCCAATAGTTTTAGCTCCGGTTTCATCAATCGTAACCATACTTGGCATTTCAATATATACTGGAGTCTCGTCCATATTCCCAATAAATGTTTTATAGTAATTATATTGAATTCTACAATATAAAATAAAATTTAAAAACTCTTGTTAAGTGTTTTCTAAATCTTTAGGTGGTTTTTGAGCTACTGTAGTACAATGATGATTACTAAGATTATATCAACGCATAAATCCATCCAACCATTTTTCGCTCCATTTGCATTCACCAATTGATGGATATATCAAAAGATATTGTTCTTTTTTGATCAAATTTTGGCTTTATTTCATATCATAAAACAAGTAACAGCTTTTTGTTAACTGCGCATTCCTCGAACCCAAATTATTAATTCTTCTTCAAGTTCAGGATATTTTGGTTGAAATCCTATATTAAGACATTTGATATGTGGTGAAGCAGCTTGTAACTGTTTATGTTTATTTCGCCAATCTTATATTTGATTAGGTTGTATTTCAAATTTTACTGCTATATTACAGACTGTAGCATTAGGGTTTTTTCTAAATATGTAAGTATTGCTAACTTTTCACGAACATTCCAAGATCATTTTTTTTTTGAGTTATGATAATATGTTTTTTATTACTAATATTATAAGTCATCTATAAAATAAAAAAAATTAATCTTATTGTATATATTCTTATAAATTAATAAAAAATTTACCTCAAGTAAGTCTTTATTTTGAAAGATCTCACTTGTAAAAGTGATAGATATATACATGTAAAAAAAATAAACACGAAAATTTATTTTTAAAAAAAATTTTTTTTTATTCGTTCTTATAATTATCTATATAATAAATCCCTCAATAATAGACCCTTATTTGTACAACAGACCCCCCGGGTCTAAATCAATTTTTTTATGGATTTAAAGTAACAGACCTGAGATGGTTTATGTGGTAATTTATGGTATATATTGTATATATTCCTAATTAGATTACAAGCCAACATATTTATTAATCTTTTTAATAATATAAATTTACTATCACTAAATATTCTTGAAATGGCTATAGTAACCAATTAATAAGTCTAATAAATTTATATATAATCCTTGAATTCTTAATACCAAGATTATTGTATTACCCATATAATCTAGTTATTTAATTATAAGAAAGTTAACTAGATTATTAGAAATAAGAAAAATGTTTAATTAAAATAAAAAAACATTTCTTATTTCTCTAAAATATTATAGCCAGCCAATATTCATGACTATTACTTTGATATAATCATTATAGATCTATGAAGTAAAAAAATTTTATTTTTCTAGAACTAAAAAAAGAAAAAATTAAAGTTTGTTTTGATAATAAAAACCTATTTAAACCAATTATTAGTCTAATAAGAACCTTCTTTGATCTTGAAGAGAAAAGAAATCAATATAAGAAGAAAGAGAAAAAGACTTTAAGCCATTTTTAACAAGAGAATACCTTAATACCTTATTCTTCTATTATATTCAATTGTATCATTGGTTTTAATATAGTATGACATAAAATATGTGAAAAGTATATATCTTATTTCTATTTCTTTTATGTGCTGATTAACCAGTTCAAGATTTCAGCCAATTATAAAAAAAATAAAAATATATCCATTTTTAAACAAGTCTATTTTTTTCAGAATAATTATTAATATATAAGAATTTCTTTTACAAAGATTAATTCTGTTATTATCCAAATTGATTTCTTTAATATTTAAGTGATTTGATTTTTTCTTACTATTTTACTTCAAAAATTATTTTCTTTATCATGTCTTATATTAATAGACTTGCTTATATTATTAAATATTTTAATATAGTTATTGATTGTATCATAACTTTTCAAGTTTCTAGGTTATACAATTATTTAATATAAGTGTTTTAATATTAGGAAGAGTTGGTTCAATTGAGAAATTAATTATTTTATTTGAAAAATTATTATTAAGAACAAAGGAATCAATTGCAAAACCTTTAGCTTTATAATTAAAAGTTATTAAATTAATATAGTCTTGTAATATTGAGTCACATAATGTGACTATCCATCGATGATAGATCCCTCAATCCCATCTCATTTGAGATGATATAATAACATTAATATAATTAGAATATATATATCTTGTAACATGAAAGAGTATTCTTGCTAGGCTTATGCCTAGCTAAAAATAGCTCTAAGTATCCAGCCTACTGGTAGCAATATAATCTGTACCAATTATCACTTTTTATTGACTTATACTCTATATAAAGGGGCACTTCTGCACAATAACTCAATAATAATACTAGGATAAACTTAACCGTAACAACTTGTTATATGAATTATCTGTAACAACCTCGGAAATTTTAGGTCGGATATAACATAAATCACGTGATCGAGTGGCACGCATAACATAAGCACGGGGGAAATTGTCACCAACACCAATCGCCAAGAACAATCGTACGCCATAATTAACATAAGCAGAGAAAGACCGGGCGAAGTCACGTGACGCGTCTCTGCTTGGTAATGGCGACAAAAATAATGATGGCGACAAAAATAATGATGGCGACAAAAATAATGATGGTGACAAAAATAATGATGGCGACATGTAATAGTTTCGCCACAAAAATAATGATGGCGACAAAAATAATGATGGTGACATGTAATAGTTTCGCCGCAAAAATAATGATGGCGACAAAAATAATGATGGCAACATGTAATAGTTTCGCCGCAAAAATAATGATGGCGACAAAAATAATGATGGCGACATGTAATAGTTTTGCCGCAATTTAATATTTTTGGACCTCATGTATAGAAGAACCATGTAGTAAAGAGAGAAAAATAACATTTTTTCAGATGACAATTAATAAATCAAATTTTCGGCCTTAATCAAATCCGCCTCTTTGAGTGTTTCTTTTTATTGATAAACTAAAGTGACAGTTGCACGAATTCTGTTCCCAGCTAGGGACAGGCTCGCCGCTAGCCCGTCACAAATTTGTTACAGCAGTATCAACGCGTAATTCCACAACAGAGAAATAAAAGTTAATATTTCTGCTCACAGAAATATCATGACCTGGAGTATCAAGGGAAATGAATTAAGATAAGAAATACTAAATAAAACGAAATAAATACTACCTATTCTGACATCTTGCACTATTATGTCCCACTTGACCGCATGTACCACAAGTATATTTTGTGCGAGGCTTAATTTCAGTTGATGATTTACAGTATATCTTTTGGTTGCTGGATGTCCTTTGTGTCATGATACTAATGGATTTTCTATTTGTTCAGGTTCATTTTCTTTGTTATCTTGGTTTCGCACTAATTCGGTATGTATAATTGTTTCTCTATGGCGATTAATAAACTGATTTAGCCATTCAATTATCTCACTGTGACTATCATGTTCAACAGCGAGTTGAGCAGCTTGTTATGCAAGTCCCCACACTTCTCCATACTTGGCCTTTTTTTTTGCTGCACAACATAAAACAGTCGTAACAGTCATAGGAACAGTTGAAGGATCTGGAACAAGTGTTACATCTGAAAAATTCCGCTCAGCCTCTTGGTTTACAAAACAAGTTCCTCCTACAATATCCTTGTCTTTTTGATCGTCAATGTACCATCACGAAGGTATCATCTGGATTTGAAACCTTGCAATTACTGAAAACATCATTACTCAGAAGTAATGGCGACAAACAATGCCGCGGAATATATTAGACATGCACGAACAAAGGTACAAAACAGGATCAATGACTATAACGAAATGTATGTGTTTTTTGTTTTCAGGGCGCATATCTGTAATTTTCCACACTTCACGGATTCTTTCTTCACCAACTTCAGCTATCATCGATTTTAGGAGAATTTGCTTGGCATCGTACTGATTTTCAATACATCCATCCGTTACATTAACACCTGGGTCCTATAGGAAAAGGGATTAGATTTAGCTATTAATTTCAGACACAAAGATAGGTCTCCGAATCAGACGATAATAGGAGTTTAGGGCCAATTACCTCAATAATATCCGATTCTACCTTGCTTGCGATAAAGAAGAGACATTGTGCTATTTCCAAGTGTTCGGCAGATAAGATATGGGGTGTCAGGTAATTAGACATTAATTTATCGACCTCAGGAAAAAGATCATGGCTGACCAATGTGATTCCCATACAATTTGATAGAGTATTATATTCGAAAAATCGATTCCATTGCACCTCCCTTTCAAGTCAAGTATCAAGGACATTTGCAAGATCACACAAGGTATTGCTTAATGATAGCTCACGTTTAATAATATTGTTATAACCTTCAACGTGGGAAGTAGTTTGTACTCCAGCGGTAAATATTTTTGACGTAAATGTGCGGGCCCATGCCTGCCGGCTGGGGTAGAGGGCTCTCATCAAGTAATCTTTCACACTGGGATATTTTTCGGTAAGTTTAGACCATCTTTCATAAAAAAGTTCTTCACACAGACTATTACGGCAATGATAAAAGTCGCGAACGAAATCTTCATATTGGTTAGAAAGTTTTG
>CAJVPV010003422.1:0-11314 GCA_910591835.1 Acaulospora morrowiae | reverse complement strand
ATAAAGATAAATAAATAAATTAGGAAATATTCTAGAGTAACATTAGCACGAAAAGTACAGTGCTAAACAATAACAAAAATAGTAATACAAGAATTATTCTAGAATGGACAACATTTCAAGGGTAAATGCTAATAAAAATCAGGCAAGGGGTAGTAATGATCTTGAATGAAAATCAAGTGTAACAATGTTTAACTTCAAGAAATTTTGCTGCTAGCTACTGAAGCTGTGTCAATGTTGCCTCCAATGAAAAACCTTGAACTAATTTATTGAAAACTTGCTTCAATTAGCTAGTAGGTATGCAAAGTTATATTGTTATGCTATTGTTACCTCCAATAAGAAACCTTGAACTTAGACAGGGCCATCGATATAATATATAGCAAGCCCTATATCTATACAAGTTAATATTTAACTTATAGCTGGAAAATTAATTGATCAATTCAATACAAGTGTAATGTTGTATATATATATACATGTATATAACTAGCTTTTTTATTTTATATATACTGTATATATACTTACACTGCTGTACTGCATTTTCTGTGGTCATTATAAAATAAAAAACTTGAAGAGTATAGCAGTTTTTTACAAAATCCAATTTTTAAATTAATAACTGTTTATATTGCTTCTTCTGATTTTGATTTTTTTTTTTTTTAGTTGGCTAAGGGCATAAGATACGAGACTTTATTTTACTAATTAATAGTACTGTCATTACATCAAACATTTTTACAGACTAAACTATTGCTATTCTAGAATGTAAATTAATGCTACCTAGTAATTACCGTTTCCAGTAGTATCAGTTTTTTATAAGCCAACTATTACTTGACTATGCGTCCATTTTAAACACCTCGGGGATGTGTCCACATGTCAGGTAGAACTTTCACAGGGGAGGAATCCTACCACTAGTTTAAACCCATCTACAACCTGCTGGTCCATTATTGTAGAGAACAAGTTATTTATGGAATATTATTATAAAGACAAACCCCAATATTCTAGTCTCTGTTATTGCTAATTCTTAGGATGTGTCACTAGCATAATGTCGTATTACCATTTTCACCACCTGTGGAACTGGCGTCCTTTTTTGGATTCCGATTTAATCTTGTCAATCCTCACTAGACTCACTTGGTCTTAACGATTTTTGCCTAGATTGTCACCTCCTGTAAAGGATAACCTTTGCCCTTTCGGTCTATTTAAATTCAGGAGAACACCACTCATGGGATAGATCTTTAAGCTCCAGATTGGGATAGATCATGCTTAGAGTTAGCCTCTTTTATGTTGTGTGACGGAGTCTGCCGTCGCCAGTTTGGGTTAGAGTTTTGTGGGCTTTTACCAAAGTTAGACCAGAAGCCTTTCCTCGTGCAACCTTCTGTGCTTTGACCTGTTTTCTTCTTTTGATTTTGATATCGATTCTTTTTCAAGTATAAATATAATAAATAAATATACTTTATATTTATTTTTTATTAATATTTTAAATAAATAGAAAAATTGGTGAAGAGAAAAAACTATCTTCTGATCGCATCTATTTTGTTAAAAATTTGCCTTTTATGGTAATTTTAAGCAAGAAAAAATGTTTTAATCTCTTTATCGCAAGTGAGCCCCAGCTCAGAAACTCAAGAATCTTCAAGACAACTGGTGCAGTGGAATGGGACCTCTGGTCAAAGTCTATTCAAGTTTGGAAGTTTTGCTTATCCTTCGGTTGTATGAGGAAAGGCCCGTGGCAGTTCTCTTTTCTTCAGTTCTTTTGCATCCCTTCTTATCCTTATTTTATCATAAAAATTATTCACATCATTACCATTATACTCGCTAAGCCAAATACTTTTCAAAATACACACTCAAACAGAGTTAGTGGATCTACTGTTTGTTTCAAGTCAATCCTCATATACAATATTCTCATAGCAATATTTGCTGCGCCACTTTCATCCATCAAAAATTTCTCACTCAAAAAACTGAAATCAGTTTATCCCCTCCAGATAATCAGCACTCTTCAATCATCCAATCAGATTTCATCTAATAATTAAAACAAAAACAAAACAAGCTTAAACCGGTTTTGTACCACAACAATTATCATAACAACAACAACAAATAACTCACCACCAATGACCATAACAACAAACAACATCATGTATACTCTATTATCTATAGCATGCAAGGAGCCAGAGAGTTGGGATCACGAGTCCACCAAGGAGTTCTTTCGTTCAATGTATAGATTATATAGTATATTTGATTTAGTTCTAGTTATAGTCAATTTTATTTTCTTTTCAATTTTTTACATTTAAAAAATCAAAAAAATTCACAAAATTTCTTGGAATAATAGACATAGCTGCTACTCACCCTTATCTAGCACTTTAATATTGATTTTGAATTTTTTTACAATATTAGTTAGATATTGATAAGTAGGCAAGCTAGCATTTAACTCTTCTGAAATAATAAGAGAGATGTTGTTTCTTTCAACGATGTATACCTTGTTATATACAAATCAAAATAAAGAAATAATATTTACCTACTGGGAAAACCCCCCCAAAAAAAAAATTGGTGGAGAGAATTTTTATGATTTTTCAAGTTCTGTAATAATGATAATAAAGAAATTATAGTTGCTTTGAAAGCAGATATTTACAGTGCAAAAAAAAAAAAACAATAAAACACATAAAAATTTTGTAAGTTAACCTGCTGTTTAAATATATTGTTACACTTGATTTTCATCCAAGATCTTCATTACCCCTTGACCGATTTTCACTAGCATTGACCCTTGAAATATTAATTATTCTAAATAGTCTTGTATTACAGATCTGTTACTGCACCTTCAGCATCTATTGTATCTATTGCATCTTTACCATTTCTAGAATATTTCTATTTTATTTTATCTTTACTTTCTATATTATCTTTGCCAAAGTATTTATATATGTAAATACTACTATAGTTGAATATTCTGATGAAAATAGTATTTATATCTTAGCTTATATTTTTAACATAGTATATATTTATCCTGTACAAAATTATTATAACTCAAACATGTATATAAAGGCTTCAATTTTGCCTAGGAATTGAGAGGCTCAAACATATATTTTATCGAATAAATATCTTGACCTTTACAAAATGAATCACCATTGCCTCTTTTGCCTGACCTCATACACCTCAAAACTGTACTAATTTGTACGCCTCTAGGAACTTTAGCATACCACATTGGCCCTGGCCATCTAAAGTGCCTCCCTGCTACTAGTTCTCTGTCTTTATTTTTCTCCTGAGATAGAAATGATATATAACAATATAAAAGTTAAATTAATAATATTTTAATTATAGATTAGAGAGAATTTATTAACAAACAAGTACTTTGCTGATGTTCAAGAAGTTAAAACAATATATCTAAAGCCTTTACCTGGATATGATAAAAAAAAATAAAAGAAAAATGGATATATGAAAAAACCAATCCTTTACTTTTACATATCCAAACAATCAGTATGGAACCTTGCTTCCCTTTTGTTATGAAAAAAAATAAAAAAATTATAATTCATGACAAAGCTATTAACAAAGTAGTAGTTGCAGTATATCGAAATCAAATTGGTCCTGATATTTTAGATATAATACAAAATATTGTATTAGAAATGTTTCAATTGTGATGAAAAGTTGCATAGACTGATAATATTTCAAAATTAAATCAAGGAGCTTTAACAGCTGCTGGGTATATACAATATATATTTTATAAATATATTTAATATATACTTAAATAATATTAATAAATATTTTTAGGTATTTATCGACTAGAGAATGTGGGATTTTTATATATGTTTTTAATATACCAAAGGAATTACGAGAATCCAAGTAATAATATTTACACGAAAAAAAAATGGTTGCGATAAATAGCTTGCTGTTTAATTATGCAATGGGATTTTTCCTGCGGATGTAACTGCAAGTATATAGCAAAAAATAACAAAATATGGTCTTCCATAACTAGATGGTAACAAATATGGAGCAGTTAATAAAGGTATCTTTGTGTTTTACAATAACAAGAAAATTAAACTAAACTATCCTTTAGGCCTATATGAGGCATATGTAACTTGGAGATATAGCAAGTTTGTTTATACTGATATCAATTTTTTAGACTATACAATTGCAACAATTTGTTTAAAAGGTATACGATTTTTCGATGACCCAGAATTTATATGCTAAAAAGAAGATTTTGATAAAAACAATTTTTATATGGTTAAATGAAAAATAAAAATTGAAATGACAAGTATTTTTAAAGATAATGATAATTATTTAAAAAATACAATATATTAAATAAATTTAATATTTTTAAAATAGAAAATACTCTTTTTTGCTGGTCAAAACATGAATTATTATACAACTGTTTTACTACAAAAAGAGTAACATGTGGTTTATCTTAAAACTTGGTCAAAAAAATTGTAACTGTGATAAAAAAAATAAAAAGAAGACAATGAAAAAGAAGCCTATATAAAATACTAACACAAACAACTGCAGCAAGATTTACTTATATTACATACACTTGAAAATTTGATAAAAAAAAATCAGGAAAAAATAATAATTAAATTTTATTAGATAGAATAAATTATATAAGTAAATATTTTAATTTAGAGGAAAATAGTTGTAGCTGGCAATAAATTTTTATATTTTACTATATAATAAATTAATTATTATTGTTTAAATTTATTTTTATTTTCAAAAATATAGTAGCTTAAAAACCAATATATACAGTATAAATAAAAATTTAAAAAATTAAATTAAACAATTTTTAGCTATATTTATATAAATTGGTCAGTTTTAGATTAGATCAGTTTACAAAAAATTAAAACCAATTGGTTTTCAGATTGGATCAGTTTCCAAAAAATTCAAACTATCAGTTTTCAGATCAAATTGGTTTAAAAAAAATAAATCAGATTGGTTTTAGTTTTAATTAAAATTGATTCAAACCGATTCATTATGATCCCTATTCTTTATGTCTTTACAATTAATCTGTAGATTAATACTGCTTAGTACAAATTTATATCAATTTATATAAACAAGCTTATCAAATCATTTAAAAAATTTAAGTAATATAAAATATAAAGATATAAAATAGAACTACTTATACAAAATAAATAAAATTAATATATAGAATCAATTGAAAATCCCATATACAACTTTTTTCTTAAAAATATCCTTTTATAGTAATTTTTCTCTAAAATTAAAGAAACAAATATTTTTTTCACCTTTCAATACCCAAAAGTCCTTCACACTTTCTTTTTCTTCACTACAAGAGCCTCAAGGAAACCAAAAAAGTATACTGGTGCATCAGAATGGGACCTCTGATCAGAGAAAAGCAAGTTTGAGGGTCTTGCTTTTTTTTTGGATTGCATGAGGAAAGGCCTGTGGCAGTTACTTCTTTATAAATCTTTCTTGGAGTTCTTCCTATTTTCTTTTCTTACCAATACACAAATCTTTTTAAATAACTATACTTTCTGCTTAAAGAACTTCTTTTTATCTCAAAAAACTAGATTTCACATCAAAATTGTTTTTGCTATGCCACCAAAAACCAAAAATTTTCACTCAAAAAAATTCTTATCAAAAAACCATAATCAGTTTACTCCTGTCAACTGATCGACATTTCAAATCCAACTAATCAAATACTACCAAATCTCAAAGCAATTCTGTATAACCAAAATACTACACAACGATCGATATAAACAAATCCTATTTTGGCAGTATCAATCAAAACAAGATTACATCACCAAAAATAAACCAATCAATATATCAATAAAAATATTAACAATCACAATAACAGCATATGATCTAAATAACATGTCAACAATACTATTATTTACTTTGGACAGTAGCCTGGCCATTTCTGGAAGTAGTACCCTACTTTAGTTAAATAGATCAACCAGCATGGCATGCCTAATCCAAGGCATCCTTTGTATAATAATCAGTTTTTTTTTCACCTTTTTTCTAATCATTACCAAATATCTAAACACAAACAGCTATACCATCACTACTATTAACAATGACTCAAGAACGGCTATCAAGAGGATATATTATTAACACTGTTATATACTATGAGTTGTAGCCTGGCCATTTCAGAAAGTGCAACAGTACTTCGGAGGGGTGGAACCACCAGTGCGACATTAGGCTTCATTTGTATTATAATTAGTTTTTTTGTCATTTTTCTTTTGTTTAGCATTTTCTTTTTTCACTTTTATATTTTCTTAAATTTTATCTCATATAATCCTGAGTAGGTATTCATAGCTGCTCGGCACTATCTTAGATGTACATTGGTTTTAATATTTATTTTCTATGTCGCTTAGATAGTTTCTGTAGGCAAGCTAGCATTAGATTTATTAGCTTAGCAAGTTATATAAGAGATGTTGTCGCTTTCTCCATGTATAAATTTTAAACAATTCTACGATTAATAAAGTGATGATGTTTACCTACTTAAAAATAATAATAATAATAATTTATTAATTTTAATAAAAATAATAAATTTATTAAATCAAATTTTTTATTTATTTATTTTTTAAATTATAAATTTATATTAAAATAACAATTTGTAAAATAGATTAATAACAATTTTTTAAATTAAATTATAAAATATTTTATTATATTATCTTTTTAAAAAAAGAATAATTTTTTTATTTTTTATAATTATATTTAAAAAATTAAAATAGTTTAAAAAGTTTTAGATAATTAATATTATATAATAATAATTAACAATAGTTTAATAAGTCTATTTTTTTAAATAAAATAATTAATAAATAAATAGATTATATAAACAATATAATGATTTTTTTTTTGATAAATAAATATCATTTCTTTATTAATAATATTATACTGAAAAGTTATATACATGGTAAATGAAATAATATCTCTTGTGTACAAAAATATAACAAGTTAAATACTAGCTTGTTTATATATCTATATTTAGCTAATATTAAAAAAAATTTTTAAATAATATTATATATACTAAATACAATTGAATAGTGGCTATAACTACTTATTTAGAGTTTTTTAATTAGATATAAAGAAATTTAAAAGTAAAAGAAAATTGAAAAAAAAAAATAAACTGGGATTACAATAACATGGACTACTAAAACTATAACTAAGTTACTTAAACTATAAAATCTATATAAATAAAGGTAAAATTTCAAAAGGAATTTCTGGTTTGATTTGATAGTCTATTTTACTAATTCCTTGCTACTCGTTAATATTGCTTTTGTTGATATGGATAGTAAAGTATAATTGATATTGTTTATTATTGTGATAGTTGTTGTTATTATTATTGTTATTATTATTGTTATGCTGAAAAACCAGTTTGAACTAATTTGATTTTTTCTTTGTTGTTTTGATAAAATCTAATTGAATTATTAGAGAGTAACAATTATCTGAAGGGATAAATTGATTTCAGTTTTTTAAAAAAAAAATTTGAAAAATTTTGAGATGATACAATAAACAGTGTCATGGTAGAGTTATGTGTAAAAGTTGTATTAAAACAAACAATAAATCCAACAACTTTGTTTGAGTATGTTTTTTGAAAAGTATTTGATTTAGCAAGTGTAATGATATTGATATGAATAGTTTTTGTGATATAATAAAAATAAGGAGGGTGCAAAAAAACAAAAGAAAAGAGAATTATCACAGGCTTTTTTTTATGTAACCAAAGAATAAACAAGACTTCCAAACTTGAGTAGAGGTCCCATCCTACTGTACCAGTTGTTTTGAAAATTCTTGAGTTTTTGAGCTGAAGCTTACTTGCAATAAAAAGTATTAAATATTTTCTCTTGCTTAAAATTATTATAAAAGAAAAATTTTTAACAAAACAGATGTGATCAGAAGAGAGTTTTACAGAGATACAATATAATAATTTTAAATATTAAGAATTTAAGAATTATATATAAATTTATAAACTTATTGATAAGTGTTTTGCAATTAAAAAACTATTTAACAATAGTATAATAATCTTATTACTGTATTATTATATTTTGATCAAGAATTAATAAATATATATTATTGCAATCTAATTAGAAGTAAAAAAATAAAAATAAAAACAATATTAAAAAATAATTGTAACAATAAAATGTAATAACAAATAA
Source organism: Acaulospora morrowiae (assembly GCA_910591835.1). Lineage (NCBI taxonomy): Eukaryota > Fungi > Glomeromycota > Glomeromycetes > Diversisporales > Acaulosporaceae > Acaulospora > Acaulospora morrowiae. The sequence goes on along the minus strand of CAJVPV010003422.1, from coordinate 3,239 downwards.
ATAAAAATTTAAAAACATTTTGATAATAATTAATAATTTTTGAAAAAATAGAGAATTAAAAAATAATAATTTTTTTTTTTACATAATAATATTAAAAAATATAAATATACTGTCAAATATTTTTTCATGAATTTTTTTAAAAATTAAAAAAACTATTAAAAAAATTTCGATATCTCCGTTCTTTGAAGTTGTCACTTAAAGAATAAGTGTAATATTGTAATATAAAATATTACAGATGACGCACAAGTGCCGTAAGGATGACGCATGAGAACCCCAAAATGGCTATCACCCGTATACTGTATGCTCATATTATGAAAATATTGATTGGTCAATTACACATTATAAACTACTTGCACAACTCTTACTCTCTCTAATTCTCTAATTAACTGGCTTATTACATAGAAACGATCAGGATGAGTTACAAAGTTGGTTTATCTAAGAAATATCCAATATTATTTATTTTCTTTATGACAATAGTGATTTTATTGTATATATATGCAGTTAAAACTTCTAATTTATTCGCTTCTGGTAAGATATTTTCAGGTTTCGCTTTATTGTAAATCAAATCATACTTAATAACATTTATACCGAAAATTTATGATACACATCTTAGTTGAGGATCCCGTAGACACTCAGAAAACTGATGATGCTAATAAGACATTTATTTCTGCTAACAAGACAACCACTGTTACTAATAAGACCTCGATCTTCCCTCAAACACATTATTATCAAGAACCATTTAAACACATACAATCAAACTCGACGATGCGACAACACAATATAACAATAGTTACTGGTGCGAGTAATAATCATTTCTGTGCGGTAAAAAGTTTACTTTATCGCATTAATAAAGAGGTAGATGGCCTGAATGTACGGATTGTGGTCTACGATCTGGGGTTTACTAAATCGCAGAAAGCTGCATTCAATCGTTTACTTAATCTAAGTTACATATCAGAATTACGAACATTTAATTTTTCGGCGTATCCATCTTTCTGGAATATTGAAGAAAACCGTGGTGAATATGCCTGGAAAGTTGGAATAATCGCGGAGGTTGCACGAGATTACTCAGGAACTAAGTTAGTTTGGTTAGATGCGGGTTCTTTTATAAAACGAAAATTCTTTTTACAATTACCATCTTTAATGAAGAAGTTTAATGGATTTGTTTCACCCAATTCTCCGGGGAGAATGGAAAATTGGACACATTCCGGTGTTTATAAATATTTCGGTGATGGTCATTCGAAATATGATCAGTTGAAAAACTGCAATGCAGCATCGGTTGCATTTGACACAAAAAAAAGAAAGGAATTAATAGATGATTGGTATATATGCGCATTAAACAAGGATTGCATAGCACCCCCGGGGAGCAGCCGAAAGAATCATCGCCAAGATCAAGCTTTACTTACCTATCTCGCGGCAAGAAAAGGACTTTACTGTAACAAATCAAGAAGAACATTTGGGATTACGATTCATATGGATAAAAAGTGTAAAAAATATAATGCAAAATACGAAAAACAGCATGGATTAATTATTTAGAGTTTTACAACAAGAAACATCATCTTATTAGTCAATTCTTTAACACTAAAATGAGTATTAATAAGTGTAATGCAAGACGAATTACGTCAACTTTGTTAATTTAATTTAAAAAGTATAGTATTAATAGAAAAAATTTGAAGTGCTATAAACGTTTTAATAAGAAATAAAATCAACTAATTTTAAATTTGTTTTACATTTATAAATTTAAAAATTTGATATTGAATTTTTTTCTGGTAGGTAAACATCATTTCTTTATTTATGGTATTATACTTAAAGTTATATACACTAGTGAAAGAAATAACATCTCTTGTATGCAACATATACAACAAGTTAAATGCTAGCTTGCCTAAATTTGATATTGAATTTGTATTATTCATTTATTTATTTATATTACAAATAAGCATTAAATATGAAACCTATTATTAAACATATATAAAGAATCTTAAATGTACATATAAAGATTTTTTGAAAATATACTCCCAACTTGTCAAATATTCCACCAATATCACCCTAACCAATATCCAAATGGGTATTGTCCAAGATGCAAACTTTATACTGAAGACATCCAACATGTCTTCAAATGTTCTGAAGCCTCAGAAGAGACCAATCTGATCATAAACAATATCAATCAAATTCTTCATCTAGATAATAATCTTAAACCAATTTCTCACATATGGCAAGTTGTAGAACTGTCATGTGGCATGACTGATAGAATCTTCTCTACAACAGACATCATCAACTGGATCAAGACATCAACAGATCCCTAACTTAATTATATAACTCAATCTAAAAATTACAATATAACACCGCTAACACTTTATCTCTCACTGGTATTAAATAGAAATCAAACAAATTACTGAACACCACCAACCTAACCAAGCCAAAAAAAAACCATATTGTCTCTACCAGAAGCTTACACTCCAATAACACCCAAAACAAAATCATTATAGACCTATTAATAATTGTCATTAACTCTTTTATTCAATATAATTATAACTATAACAAATGCATTCAAAAATTAGTATCATCTCTTCCAAACATTATTTCTCTTAATATTGAGTAAATATTCATAGCTGCTCGGTGCCATATAATAAGATATATTGTTTTAAACTTTCTTTTCAATATTAGTTATATAGTTACTGTAGACAAGCTAACATTTAACTCATTGTACCAACATATAAGAGATGTTGTTTCTTTCACAATGTATATTTTGTTATATACAAATAAAATAAAGAAATGATGTTTACCTACAAAAAAAAAAAAGGGGATTTTTTGAAAATATATATTTAGGAAAATTTTTTTATTAAAAGTTCTATGGATTGAACTAAAGTTGATTATAGAATTATAGAGAAAAAATATAATATTTACATTAGAAAGATATATTTAGAAGGATTTTTATATAAGCCTATTGTATAAAAACCAATACTATATATTTGTATTTCATAAGTAGATTTATATTAATAATATTGCTTATTTAAAATAATAAAATTGTTATATTGATTGAAATATTTTCTTATTAATATATTATTATATAAATATCAATGATCTTCTCAAGGACGGTATGGATTCAGCAATAGGTGATGCCAAATTCTACAAAAAATACAACACCATCCTTAAAAAGGATGATTCACACTTTTAATCTTTCCAAATTTGACAAGAACAGGTTATTCGGCTGGAGTCCATAACCATAGTAAGGCCAAAATTAG
>CAJVPV010003421.1:0-11314 GCA_910591835.1 Acaulospora morrowiae | reverse complement strand
TGCAGGTTTTGATCCTGCTGGAAATCTGGAATCTTAATTCCATCCACTAGGGGAACAACATTATCACTCCCATAAATTGCATCTAGAGACTTTGGCTAAAGACAGGTGAGTTGGGTCAGGGAAATTTATACTTTACATGGATTCTCAACTTGTAATGGTTCTTTATGATTAAATAAATAAACGATATCAACCTGATTGCGAGATTAAAAAAAAAAAATTAAAATAAACAATAGATTTACTAATTTTGTTTAAGTATGTTTTGAAAAATATTTGTTTTAGTAAGTATAATAGTAATAAAATAAATAGTTTTTATAATAGAATCAGAATAAGGAGAGATATAAAAGAACAAAAAAATAAAGAATTATTATATGTTTTTCTTATGTAACCAAAGAATGAATATGACTTTCAAACTTGAAAAAACATTAACCTAAGATACTATTCCACTATATTAGTTGTCTTGAAGATTCTTAAGTTTTTAAGCTAAGGCTTACTTGTAATAAAGAAAAGAAAATATTTTTTTTGCTTAAAATTATTATAAAAGAAAATTTTTATACTTATGATTTTCTATAATCAACCTATTGCTTTTTCTATAATAGTATATAACTAATAGTTTTTTATTATTTTTTTGAATTTAATTAAGTAGAAATTTAAAATTACGGATGACAAGATTAATTAAATCTTGATTTGTCAAGTTAATTATACTTGTGAAATAAATATTAATTGGTTTTATTAGAGTTTTTATATAAACTTTAATAGTTTGATTTTTTTTTTATTGTAAAAAGGCATTGGATGCAAACTTTATTAAGTATATAAATTAATATACAGATTATATCAAATATCTCCATATAACATATGTAAATTAATATTAATCTATTTATAATATTAACTATTGCTATCCTAATTACACTTAATATAATTCAGATACGTTTTAGTATTAGATAGTTAATAACCTTCCAAAGCTGATAGTAAGTTGGATAATTTAAGTATATTATTTGATTTGATGTATTACAAATCTGATAAGAAATAATTTATTAAAAAAGATATGATTTTTGAAAAAAAATTACTATGTCATGTGATTTGCATCAAATTTTAGTTCATTTGATGCTTGTCAATACTGATGTGTTTGTTATTGCTGACCTAAGTATTCATAATAGTAAGTAAAGAAGTTTCAGGATACTGTTTATAAACTTGGATAGTTTCTTATATGAGAGTTGGATGTTATAAGCTATTATATTACATGCCAGCTTTTTTGGTTGTGATTTTCTATTGATGTTAAGGTCCAAGTAAAGTAAAAATATTGTATTGGCTTTATTTGAAAGTCTCTTGAGTTTGGAATTTATTTTGATCTCAATTTTTTCATTATAGTTTGATTTTTTTATTAATAAGAAAATATTTTTAGATATAAAAAAAGATATATAAATTATATAGATTAATATTAATTTAGAGAAATATTTTGTAAAAATGTTTGATGTAACTTCTGTATCATTAGGGTTCCTAATGGTACCATTTCGATACCAAGTTGGTACTGGATTTACTATAAGTTTAATATAGTGGCTCACAATCCATATATTAACTTTATTTCAAGTCAGTACCAAGTTGGTACCTTTTCAATACTCAGTTCAGAACCCTATATATCATATATATACAAATTAATAAAGACTTGCATCTAATGTCCTTTTACAACAACAATAACAACAACAATAATAATAATAAAGATATATAAAATATAAATTCTTTTCTAATCATGTATATTTTATTAAAAATTTTTCATTTATAATAATTTTAAGCAAGAAAAAATAGTTTATTCTCTTTATTGCAAGTAAGTCTTAATTTAGAAATTCAAATTCCTTTAAAATAAATAATGCAGTAGAATGAAATTTCTGATCAAAGTCTATTTAAGTTTGGAAGTCTTGTTTGTTCTTTGATTGTATAAGAAAAGGTCCATAACAGTTCTCTATTCTTTTGTTTTCTTGTATCCATTCTTATCTTTATTTTATTATAAAAACACATCCACATTATTATTATAATATTTGCTAAAACAAATACTTTTCAAAATATATATTCAAATAGAATTGGTAAATTTATTGTCTGTTTTAAGTTAACTTATAAATATAACTTTATTATAATAATATTTATTGCCCTATCTCAAATTTCTCAATATTTTTATCTGGCTAAAAAACTGAAATTAGCTTATCCTTTACAGATAATCAACTCTTCTCAATTATCCAATCAGATTTTATTTAAAAATTAAAATAAAAACTGAACCTGTTTAAACTGGTTTTGTATTATAACAACAATTATAACAATAATTATAACAATAATTACAACAATAATGTCAATTACATGTCCATTAACAACTATAACAACAAACAACTTCACATATACTTTATTATTTATAGTAATCAAAAGCATAATATATGGGATCATGAGCCTGTTCAAAGGTTTTCTTGGAAAAATAATTGGTTTTCTATTTATAGATTTTATAGTTTATTTGACTTAGTTTTAATTACAATTATCTTTATTTTCTTTTCAATTTTTGTATATTCAAAAAATTAAAAAATTTCATAAAATTTCTTGAATTGATAGATATAGCTGCTACTCAGCTTTATTTAGTATTATAACATTGCTTTTAAAATTTTTACAATATTAGTTAAATAATGTTAAGTAAACAAGCTAGTATTTAACTTTCCAGAAATAATAAAAAAGATATTGTTTCTTTTATGATATATACTGTTATCCGTACCGGCAAGTCTGTCACCACTCTGGAACTAGGCTTGCCATTTGCTGGTACGTAGGGGTCGTGTCGCTTGCAATACCAAAGGTACTTGTTGGCATGACAATTCTCTAACTTTCCTTCTTCCCACTTGTTCCTCTGGCACAATCCTTCACCAATAGACTCAATATTGGCTACTACCGGATCCTTTAGGCGACAAGTATCTCAATAAGGTAAGTTTATTAATTATCGTTGCGCGAATACAGGTTTGGTTATACAATTATATTGCAATTGACTATCTCTATTACTACTCTAATCCTACTTCTATTTATATTAGCTGCGACGCGTCCACCAATCTAACGTCACGTCATGCAAAACCTTCACAAACTATTTTAGCTTCGTGATGCATGATCTGATGCATCGCGCCATACCATATGACCTGCACCGATCCCAACCCATCTGTATATTTTTCTGTTAACAATACTTTATTATATACAATATCAAATAAAGAAATAGTGTTTATCTATAGAAGAAATCTTCTTAAAAAAAAGATATATAAAATGTTTTTTATAAAGAAGTCATATTTGAAATAAAAAATATTCATATATAAAATAGAATATCTTTTATATAGTTTTAATTTAAGAAAAAACTAGTTAATTATAATTTTTATTCTAAAGATAAATAGAATTCTATATTTAAATTAATTAGTTTTTGTTAATTTCTTATTAGTTTTTATAATAATCCTAAGATTAGAAAATGAAATAAACTGATATTTCAAAGAATATATATATATTTTTATTATAAGATCCATATATTTTTCTTAGTAACATTAATACTTGAGAAGTATTTGTATTTGTATTTGTCAAGATTTCTTTTAAATATGAACTAATGGTTTTTTTAAGTTAGTTTTATTTCTCTAAGTCTTATTATATCTATTTTTTCTTCTATCAGTTCTTTTCTTAATTATATTTATTTTGTTAAAAAAATTTTTTTATAATAATTTTTGTCAAGAAAAAATATTTTACTTTCTTTATTACAAGTAAGACTTAGTTCAAAAACTCAAAAATCTTTAAGACAACTAGTGTAGTAAAATGAAATCCCTGGTTAAAGTCTATTTAAGTTTGGAAGTTTTGCTTGTTTTTTGGTTATATAAGAAAAGATTTATAACAGTTCTCTTTTCTTTTGTTTTCTTACATTTTTCTTTATCTTTATAATATTATAAAAACTATTTATATTAATATTATCATTTTTACTAAACTAAATATTTTTTCAAAAATATACTTAAACAAAGTTGTTAAATTTAATATTTGTTTAAAGTCAACTTTTATATACAATATTACCATAACAATATCTGTTGTGCTATTTCAAATTTTTTAAAATTTTTTATTCAAAAAACCAAAATCAATTTATCTTTTTCAAATAATTTTTGCTTTTTAATTATTCAATTAAATTTTATCAAAATATTAAAACAAAAATCAAATATGTTTAAACTAGTTTTTTAGTATAACAGTAACAATAATATCAATAATAATAAACAATGTCAACTATATTATAATTTTTTTGTTACTAAAGTATATATCAACAATTAAAAAACTTAATATACTTTATTTTTTTACAGCTAAGTAAGAGGTTTCTCTAAAAATATAATTTTTACTACTATAGATTCTATTGTTTATTTAACGTATATACAGTATTTTCTTTTATCATCCATTCTTATTTTTAAATTTACAAAAAAATTTTACAAAATTTTTTAAATAGATAGTTATAATTACTATTTAGATACAGCTAGTATATAGTATTGTTTAAAATTTTTTTCAATATTAGTTAAATGTATATATTGTTGGGGGTTATAACGGTGAGTTTGTCGCTATGTTGCGATTGCCAATCATGTAACATCGAAAGAGGCGTGGAGATATGGCACGAGGTAAGTGAAAGTATTAGATAATAGTCTGAGTTTTATAGTAAAAGGACGGTATTTTTATTGTTGCTTTTTCTTTAGTACATTTCTCTCTTTATATATATGTTAAGAAATCCCAAAAATCCCAAAAATTCCTCAAGCCCCAATTAAACCCCAATTGGGTGAGGATGACATATGTTGAATCTATCTAATTTTTTTGGTCCCTTTTACAATATGTAGGCAAGCTAGTATTTAACTTTTTGAAATACTGAAAAAGATGTTTTTTTTATGAAGTATATTATATTTAATACAAATCAAATAAAGAGATAATGTTTATCTATAGGAAAAATTTTCTCCAAAATAATTAACATATAATTATATATAGTAAATTATTTATTTAATTAATATTTCCATAATAAAAAAAATAAAATCGATTTTGTTATTATCACTTTTATTGTTTTTTTTTTGCTATTTGATTAAATTATCACTTTAGTTTTATTGACTTAATTGTTTGTTTTCGTTTTCTATAATAATTTAATTATTATACTATTTATATTTTTTAATTATAAATATGTCCTAAAATATTTGCAACAAATATTTTAATGCTTAATTACAAATGCTTGAAAATTTTTTTTTAATTAATCATAAATATAGTTAATATTTTTACTTCAACTTTTTAAATAAGTATTTTAAATATTTGAACAAAATTTAATCAAGTTGTGAAATTAATATAAACTATTTTTTTTATTCAAATATTAATTATCTATAATCATTGATTACCAAAAAAAAAAACATATTGAACAACCAATTTTTAAGAATATTATGCAATATAGAAAGATTATAATTTTTTTAAAGCATTTACTAGTATACTTGAAAGATTTAATTGAAGTGTCTTGAAAATAGAACCAATTTGATTACATTAGTTGTGACGCAATTATAAACCAAACGATAATGCAGTGATTTAAAATTATAATCATGAATTTTCCAACAATTAATTTTTAATTGATCATAATACAACATAGTACATGTGATATAATGGCTATCTGGTAACATTAACTTGGAAATGAGATACCTGTTATCAGCAACTACTTAAATACCCACCAAAATACATTGACAGCGCAGTTATTAATAAGCATTTTTTTGAATAGTGAATATTGCTATTGCTAAATTCATACACCGATTAGACAACGATACGGATTTTTAAAGTCAATCCCTCAATCAATTAAATAATATCAATATAGTCATCAACATTATCTTGTATAGTAATAAAATCAATTCAAATTATGTAAATTACAGTATATGTAATTTAAAACCTGATTTGCCGATTAAATTCTCTGATTTTACTTCCAAAAAATCCGTTTTAAAATCTGAACACACATATTACAGAAACACAATTACAACATTCTTAAATCAGGATGCAAGTTTTAGTGCAGGATAAAAAATTTACATGTAAACTGCATGTTCTCAAAGAAGCAAGAATAGAAAAAATATATATATATATATCGTTTAGAAAAACATAATCTTTAACCAAATAGAAAAGGCTAACCTCAATCTTTACTAATCATCTTAAACCAATATTTTTTATATTAAAGCTAATAACCAGGCTCTTCGCATTTTCTTCCATCCAACTTAGTTTGTTTTTCTTTGATGCAATCTTCACAATAATGTTTTTGACAATCTTTACATTTAAAAACATTTCTTCTGATTATCTTGCCGTCACATTCGCTCCCGCAGCATGGCCAATCTTTCAGGCCTTTATCGAGGATCACATAGTCGAGATCATGCTTGTGAACCGGCTCAACGATGTCAATACAATCGGGGCAGACGTTAACCTTGATTGGACAATAATGGCAGATGAGGAACGGAGCGTTGGACTTTATAGTATTGTCGCAGTTTATGCAACGTAAGTTGTTGGAAAAATAGGACCAGCCGGAAAACATTTTCTGAAATTTTATTCAAAAATGATATCTTAACCTTATCTTTCTCACCGAAGATATGTTAATCCAATTTTTTTCACTTACTTTGAAAGCAGGTCAACTAAGTTTTAACAGTTAGGGGAAAAGGGGCAATAACAAGTTTCTAGGGATTTCTGGATCTTTATGAAATTATTAATTAACTACTTTCTGCTTCTGATTCATTTCGTGGCAATCGCACGTATCTATATTTACCTCACCAAAAAGCATGTATAATTTTCAAAATAATGTCGTAACGGAATTCGTCATCAATTTGACAAGTAAAAATAATTAAATTGAATTATTTCTTGTATCATTTGCCATCGACTAAACAACAAATAAATAAATAGTATAATCCTGTGACGTATTCCGGGATTTGGAGATATTGGTAGCTGATCTCCTTTGCGTATTTATAGAGCAATAAATTTCTTGCGGAAAGACGTTACGTAAGATACGTACGTGCGTAACCTGCGTAACAAGGGGTTTTTTTATCCGATAACGGAAAGGTGTTACAAAAAATAGATTTCTATTGGTCGAAATTGCGTTACCTGATCTTTGATTGTCGAAGCATAAGCATAGGACTTTTTACAGATAGCGCATTTAGTGTCTGTCACCTATTGTTTGAAGCGTAAATGGATAGCGAACTTGCATTTGGTATCTCACTTAGATGATCTACCACTTTCAAATATCATAGTTTAATTGTTAAATAGTTTAAATAGTTTAATGACTGATACTTTATAGCATTTCAACAAATAATTTGTATTTCGTATATCTTTACTTTCTTTCGTGTAATATAAAATCGAATACACGTAATTTCTCTAAATAATAAATTGTATTTTAAGTAAAAAATTAAGAACCACCAAATTGAGAAGACGCTTTTAAAGCGAAAGTCAGATCTAATGAGTCATGAAGTCCGTCCTGCTGTGATGGGAATAATAAACGAGCAAAAAAGAGCTACCGAAACACCTGAGCAGTGCGAAATTCAATTGAATGAAAGTCGTAAACAGTATAATGCAAGAAAAGGATATTTTAGAAAGTATTACCTTAACCCAAAATACAAATACTCATGCTCCTTCCCATACCAATCAAAATGAAGCTCACGATAATATTCTTTCTGAATCGGATAGTATCCTCCTACATGACTTTCGCACTAATTTACTTCCTACGTGATATTTGTTTTGTATGTAATAATCCTTTCTTATATGTAATGAATATTTTCACTGTATGTAATGAATCCTTACCATTGTCTATCAAGTTTGTACAAGGTTAACATATACAAGTTCAATGTAATCGTTGCAAATGTGATAAAAAATAATTGAAAGTCTTCTGCCAAAAATAATATGAACTCGAGTGAAGTACCTAATAAATTGCATGATCTTGCCAAAAATGAAGAAATGTTGATTACGCAAATATTTTCGATTGTTTTAGTTTATTAACTTTCACAAAATGTGGTGGAATTTGCAACACGACTCCCTTGACATTCATCTATGCTCAATGTCTTATTATGAAATGACATTCAGCAGATGGTGTAAGTTTTAGATATTTCCGTGTCAAATTTTCTCATGCGCTTTTTCTAGTTGAAAGAACATAATTGTTACTATACTTATGTAGAGTTATTGATGATGAAGTATTGCATTCTTTACCTGAAAATGAACCAATTGATGATCTGAATAATGTAAAGGAATAAGACTTTAATGGTAATGATAATAATCTTGAAGATTCTGTAAATAGAGATCTTGTCTCTTCCTCTTCTGTCTCCTAATGAAGAGAGTACGATCACTGATACAGTACTCTTAACCGAATGTAAGTTGATAATGATCCCATTTTATTGCCAGCTATAGATGGATCCCCTATAATGAATTTAAAACTCCAGATTATATATTACTTGTGCCTTTCCGACATTATACCCGATTGGTGATTCTGATATTCAATCTGAACATATTAGAGAAATCAAACCTGCCGAATATTTTCACATTTGCTTAAATATAAAGATAGAATGTTTGTATATTATACATTGGCATTACTTTGCTTTAAATTGCAAGATGTGATGAAGAAGAAAGTCTATATAAAATAAAGTTTGAATAGCCAGCAGTGTAACATTCAAAATTTGCAAATGATGATTAAGTAAGATAGCTATATGGCTAATAGAATTGTTCGTTTTGGTGAAGTTACAGTTTGGGACAAAACTTCTTGCCCTAAATCTTTTTTATTAAAATTTTTATTATTATTTAATAAATAATTTTTTTTAAAAAAATTAAATTTAAAAATTATTAAATACAAATAATAATTTTTATTAAAAGTAATTTAAAATTTATTTATAAGTTTCTTCAAAAAATTAAATTAATTTATTATGTTATTCTTTTTAAAATCTTTTGTATCAAAAGCAAAATCAATATAAAATTATATTAAAATTGCTGTTTGCTTTACAGAATTTGAACATAAAAAAAAAATAATAATAGTAATTTTTAAATACAAGTTAAAATTTTTAAAAAACTGATAAATTAATAAATAAAAAGTTTTTAATAAAAATTATTTTATTAATATAAAACTATTTATATTTAAATTTTTATTTAGTTTAAATAAATATTTATTAAGTAATAACAAAAATAAAGAGTGCTATTATTTTTGTCCCATACTGTATATGGTACTCATCAATTTTGGATTAGAAAACATAAATTAACTGACCTGATTAGACAATTAAGATCTCAGTGGATGGTGTTTTTTATCTTTAGCATTGCTGGTTTACATTGGCCTGAGCTACATTATCTTAGATAATTATTATTTTGTTAACTTATTTATAAAACTATATAGCATAAGTACAGATGATATGGTCTTATAAACAATCTCATATTGCTACTTGTTCTTTTGAAACCATTTTAGTTGGTTTTGAAAGTTCTGATATCAAAATGGATTCTTGAAGATTATTTTATCAAATTGAATAGCAGTACTGTGAAAGTTTCATATTTATTATATTGGAAAGAGAATAATGTATCTATTATTAAACAAGTAAAAATAAAAGAGGATAAAAAAATAATGAAGATAGTAATGCAATATTTTGATTCATTAATAACTATTTTTAAATTGTTCAGATGTAATTATACTATTTATATGAATAATAAAAAGATATAATAAATTCAGATATTGTAAAAGGTCCTGAAGATTGCTTACTATTAGTAATAGATGTGAAAGTTACTTTCAAAATAAATTTATAAACTGAAGCTAGATTGATTAATGGTTTAATAGGAGTTGTTAAAGAAATTGTTTTCAAAAAAATCAAAATTTAGTTTTTCTTTCAAATATATTTTCAATAAAATTTGATAATTATTCTAATTTTACAATTATAACTTGTAAAAATATAAAATTGGTTCTAATTATACTTGTTAAACATATATGAAAAAGATAATAAGGTTTTTGTTTATATCTAAAAAATTTTATTTCTTGATTGGCCATCACAATATATAAAACAAAATTTAATAATACAATTATAAGTTTTAATAAAGGTGACTTTTATTTATACAATATCTAATATCTATAATCTATGTTTAATTTATTTTTTTTTAAAGTTTTCATATATCAAAACTTATAAAAATTGTAAGAAAAATTAATTAAAAAACTACAATTAATTTTTTTATTTTTTAAAAAATAAAATTAAAGTACAAATTTTATTTGACATTATTATAAATAATTTAATCAAACTTTTTAAATTTTATTATTAGTATAATCTAAATAAAAAAGAAAAAAATTATTTTATTGTATTTATATAAATGAATTTTTTTAAAAATTTTTATAAAAATAATTGTAAATATAAAGTTCTTTTAAATATTTAAATATTTTTTGTTATCTAATATTATAACAAAATTTTTTTATAAAATCAATTTTAATAATATATTAATTTAAAATAATAATAATTATTATTAATATTAATAACAAGTTTATTTTATTTTATTTTTTTTTTTAAAGTACACCAGCGATAATTGTCTGGTTGAGTATTTATTCAATAATGATATTTACATATATCTTTCGACATTATTATCTAGGACTATATTATAACGTATCGGTTGTTAACTATACTCAACACTTATCGGGATTGCTCCAAATAACGACGTTTGCTATAGCTTGTTCCTAAATATATTAGGTATAGAGGCTAATCTATTGAACAAAGGTATTCCTTTGTTGGACCAGTAGCATGCGTTTTCACTAATAGTCGAACAGCTTTATTTCTAACTGGGAAGGAATTAAGGGAAAGTTAAAAGGGGACACTAGGAGTAATATCTATGGCGAATAAAGCTATATGATCACTGCTTGCTCCATCGAAGATAAATCCCTTTACCACCACCTGCAGCTGGGCTAATCATTTAATTTCTTACCTATCCAATGATATTTAAAAACGTTCAAGGTACTTATAACTGATGCATACCGCCTAAACACTGACTTACACATTGCTGGAACAGGACTTATAGCTAGAAACCTTCTCGGTATAAGTACCGCCAGACCAGTTTATTACTGGATTGGGATGAGACTAGGGCAGGGATCTGCGTGAAAGACATCAGATATTAGGAGAAGGATCACCAAACCTGCTCATCGAAAACAGACATCTCATATACCTTGCAACTTCTGGCGATCATCGTAACACCAACCAGACGATCGTCGCGTCACGACATCTTTTCTGGGGATCACAATCCCAACGTCCTACTGGATCAGCATGCAAATGACTTCTTATGGGAAACAGGGCTTAACAGGTTATGGCCCCAG
>CAJVPV010003420.1:0-11317 GCA_910591835.1 Acaulospora morrowiae | reverse complement strand
AAAAGATACCAGGTATTATAGGAAGTGATTACCAAACCATCTTGTACTAAACCGGACACCTCATACACCTTGCAACTTCTGACGATCATCATAACACCAACCAGACGATCGTCACACCACGACACCTTTTCTGGAAATCACAATCTCAATGCCCACTGGATCAGCGTGTGAAACGGTTTCTCATGAGAAACAGCGCTTATATAGGTTATGGCGCCAGATACCATATTAATTCTATTTAACCATCCTCACATGGGGTTGAACTGGTATCTTGTGATTTAACCTGTGGAGTGTTAACCACTACACTACAGACCCACAGGTCCTAATATATAAGATTATTTAATTTATTAAATATAATTTGATTAATACAAAGTTTTATTAATAGTTAGAAAAATATCTAATTTAATATATAATTAGCCAATAGTTTTATAAAGTTAATATTGGTTTTTTTTTCTGATCTTATTATAATTTGTTTATTTTGTTTTTTGTTTTTTTTTATAAAATTTATTCAATTTTCTTAATAAAAAAAAAATAGATATGTGAATTAATAATATAATAGGTAGTATTTTCAGATCTCTAAATATATATTTCTAGTTCAATACTTATAGAAGACAATATATATTAATAGAGCTTGTATATAGATTTTTTAGTTTTCCTATATATATAATCTCAAATATCCAAATCTAATTCTTATTTAGTTAGATTATATAAAAATAGAATTTTTAGTTTTTTTAATAATCATAAGCTAAAACAAATTAAAAAGGAAGATTGCATAAGAAAAGATTTTGGTCTAATTAAATATATACATATTCAAATTTTCTTATACTATCCAATATGTTTACTAAAGGCTAGGTAATTTTGAAGATGATTATTATTATAGATGCTAATATATGAATAAAGCTTGTAATTAAATAGGAGTTGTATTCTGCTTAATATTTATATATTTCTAGATTTAATAGCTTATATTAATTAAAACCTCTGGAGTATCTACTGGAAGATTTTAGGAATTACATTTTATTTGATTATTTGATCTTCATATTTAGTAATTTGTACTAATCAAAAAACTTTCTAAAACATTTATTAAAAAATATTAAATAAGACTATAGGTATTATAATTATATAATAATTAAAAATATAAAGTAATAAAAGACTTAAATAAATTTAATTAATATATTATTACTTTCATTTCATATTTAAAAATTAAGATTAAATAATTTCAAATTAATAGCAAGATTTTTATATTTTTAAATTCTTATTGATATATAGATTTATTTATAAGATATAAATTGGTATATCCAAATATATAAGGTTAAATATGCTAATTAATATTAGTATAGCTAGTAAACTGTTTATATAAAAAAAATATAATTTTTAATAATTAATAAAAATCATATATGAAGTATATTTGTAAAAATAAGAAGATTTTAATTAATTTGAAAAAAAAATTAGTTGTCTTAATTAAAAAAATATTAATGTTTATTTATCTTGATATCTTTTTTTTTTTTTTTTTTTTTTTTTTTTTTTTACCCTTGCCGTCAACTCAGGTACCTCTTTTATCACCTTTTTACCAGTCTCCCGATGTTTCTCCAGGGTACAGGTGGTAATGTTAGATCCTAAATACTCGTCTTAGGCCTAAGCCTCTAAGTATAGACGGAGGGGTGAAAAGTTGCTATATTCAAGGCAAAATCTTTTACTAACAAGCCAGGATAATTATTGCCTGCAGCCACCTACTACAGTATTTCAACCATTCAGTTTAGCCAAGACTTACTAGGATTTAGTCAGTAAGATATCATTGGTGGGATGAGGGTACATCAGTACACCAAATTCACTTGGAAATCGGACCCAGCCTCATTCTTCCTAATCTGACCTAGCAATACATGCAGGGGATTACAATTTATTGAGGCATGTAATCAATCGTCACAAGTGTACCCCTTAGGATAGAACATCTCGTGATATAAGCAACCTCCTACAATCCCGACCAGATCCTCGCTACCAACAGACATGTGAAACTCTTATTGATAGTTGTGTGACTAATGGTTTTAGCTGTCTGTACCTTTCCTTCCACTACTAAAAAGATCCCATGAAACTTTTTCCCCCTTTTGGAGGTATTTTCCGAGCAATACTTGATCAGAAAGTTTTATCAATCAGATCATCTATCTTTTTGACCTATGGGATATAGTCTACCTATAAGGCTTCTTGATCGCCGGAACAACCCAAATTGCTCTCTATCATAAGTTACAAGAGCAGTGACACAAAGTCTCATTTGGAATATGTGAATTGCCCCCAGCTGGGGTTGAACCATAGTTCATAGATTAGTCCTACCCTATCTTAGCTCACTGGACTATGACCAGGTAGATCTATCTTGATATCTTCTATTTTCTTGAAAGTTGAATAAACATTTGATTTTTTTTTTTGAAAATTTCTAAAAAAAATTTTTTTAAGAATTTTTGTATTTGATAAAAAAAGTTTTTTTTTTTTTTATTGCAAAATAATAATAATATTATCAAATATTTAAAATAAAATGATATATCTAATTATTAAATTCTAAAAAAAAAAAAAATCTATAACTTAAAGATAATAAAATTTATTATTTACAAGAAACCTTAAATCTTTCAATCAAAATAATTATAACTTGACATTTATTTGAAATATATATATTTTTTAATAAGAATTTATATTAATATTTTTAAATATATATATTATATTCTATATAAGTACATTACAATCCACTAAACTATAACGAACCTGAGTAGACTATGACGTTCTGATACATTATAAAATATTTTTTCTTAAAAATGTAATTTGAAATTATTATAAAATTACTATTATTATTAATTTTTTTTTTTTATTTACACTATATTCTTGGTGTAACAGTTTTTAAATGCCTGCGGATCATTGTATGTGTATAATTACGTATCACTTTTACAAAGAGTTCTCTTCACTTACTTTGTCAACAGAAAAAATCACAAGAAATGACTGTATGCAAATATTTCCTGGAAGGACGTTGCAAATTTGGAAGCTCATGCCAATTCGAACATATTCGACCATACTCTGGAAATCAACGTTATAACAATCAAGACTCACGTTACAATCAATCACGTAATAATGATATATCCTCCCGTATTGCATATGGTCAGAATTGAAACAATCGTGAAATAAAGAAATGATTTTCTCTTTCTTGAAAGTTAGTTTAACAAGAGATAACTGGTTGCTTCTTTCTTCTAGTGAACAACTCGCAGAATCAAATAAATAACAAGCCTTACGAGTAAGTGATCTTTTATCGAAAATTCAAAATCGATGGATCAATTAATTTATCCCTACGTTCTTGACCATGCAACTAAAGTGAAAGGAGCGTAAGAATGGATCTAACTAAAGACCGACCTATATACCAATATTCTGTCTATGGGCCGACAAAAGACGAACCTAATCTAATCGATGGTACGGACTACTCACCAGAGGAGTTACGACTGCAGTATTATACAATTATGGGAACATTTGGAAACGATATATCCTACGTATGTATTTTGTGAACATTTCTTGGACCAATTTCTTCCTTTCTTGTACTTTTAAATTGCATCTATAGCTCTTTGAAAGCAAAGGGATGGGAGTCAGTTGAGCTATATTGCGGCAAGGATATGGTAGATAATTTCAATACCTTTTTCCAAAACCAAATAGCAAAGTGGTGTTAGAGACCTGGAGGGTCGTATGCAAACGCAAATTGATGCTATTCTTAAAGACTTGCGATCTGCTTTGAGTAAGTTTGAATCACAAACGAAACAACAACAGTCATCCACCTTTGGATCATTTGGTAGCGGTAATACATTTGGTCAACCACAACTCCAACAACCTCCACAACCACAACCACAACCACAAGCGTTTGGAGCACCTCAAAATTCCTTTGGGACGTATAACGCAAATCAACCAAGTACATTCGGTGCACCTTCTGGATTTGGTCAAACTCCAAATCCAATAGGATTTCCAAGTGCTGTACCAGCCTTTGGGACACCTGCGTTCGGTGGTGGCAGTAATCAGAATGTTGGTGCGCTTGGAACCTTCGGACAACCGCAACCAGATCCACAGCAATTATATCAACAACAACAGTTACAGATGCTTGCTCAGCAACAGCAGCAACAACAACAACAACAGCAACAACAACTATTGTTATTGCAGCAGCAACAGCAGCAACAACAGCAACAACAATTCCAACAACCACAGTCACAATTCATGGATGTACAGCAGCAACAGCCTGGCTCCATGAGTTTTCAAGGTCCGACTAACAACTCGCAATACTCACAAAGGGATTGGGACATGTATAAAGTTCCAGAAATGCCACCATCACAGGAATCCAGGAGATAAATTTTAGTTAGGACGGTTTGTGTCAAGTTTAAAATCAGAAATGGGTAAGTGTGTATCTTTGAGATGACCGGTTTCGTAAATGACAAAGTATTAATTCCCAAATCTCTTCTAATAACCCTGAAACAAATATAAATATAGAGCAAACTAATTGTGTATATTACCTAATTCTCTCGTCAATATGGAAGAGTAAATTAAGCCCTCTTTAACAAATAAAATAATAGAAAACTAGTATCACTTGATGTGCTGTAGGTTTTGTTTATTTAAATTTAAATTTTAAAAAAATAATTTGCAATTCCCTCAACCAGTGCCACTAGAAACATTAGTTAGAATCATAAAACCTTAAAATATCTCAATATATATATATATATATACACGTATATACTGTATATTTTTAACCAAAGTTTGTCTCATCAATAATGATGAGCAGATAGTAGTACAAATACATGATCCCATATTTTTTGACATTCAATTATTAGATCGAAGTAGGCCCTCGTGTCATCTCACGTATACCGTTAACCACTGACGCAGATTAACTTTGTAATCAGCATTCGTGATTGTTTTGTAAATACTATCATATTATTATGGATAACGGAGCGGTGGAATAACAATTGGCTAGTTTTAAAAGACAAGGGTGATCATCATTATACAGTTCATGATCACCTTTGTAAGAGAGACTTGCTACATTTTTTGATAGTGCGATTAGATTTTTTGATATACTGATTAATCTGGTGAAACCTAAGATATTATAATAATCTTGACTTAAATGTAATCAGCTTCAAAAATTCTTTTTCCTCTGCGAAATTTTCATTTGACCAACGAAATTATTTTGACAAGATGGCAGAAGTGAGTTTATTGTTAACCCTCTCAGTTTCAAGCTTTACCTAAAACAAATACTCTCTTGGATTTTGATAGCATAGCTTCGAGGATGCAGCCAATGAATTCAGAAGCATTGTGGGGAAAAAAAATGACGAAGTTTCTAATGAAGATAAATTGACGGCATATGGCTGGTACAAGCAAGCAACCGAAGGGGACAACCCCAAAGGTATTATTAATGCATCGTCTGATTTTTATTTTAATCTTTTTTTTTTCGTGAGGATTAATTTAGACGCTCGAAATTATTAGGTCCCTCCGGCATGTTTAGCTTTGGGGCAGAAAGTGCTAAATCGGATGCGTGGTGTAAAAATAAGGGTATATAAACGTCTCTTAAGTTATTATCGTTATTGTGATTTTTTTTTTTTTTTAAATGAATTTCGATTATTTAGGAGTTAGCAAGGAAGAAGCAAAGAAAGAATACATTAAATTTGTTTATGAAGTTGCTATTCCGAAGTATAGTTGAGAAAATCTACGAATTGCATTCTTATTAATGACGTCATAATATCACCTGATAAACAACAGAAGTTTCAATAAATCATAAAAATAAACATCAAGTCTATCAAGTCTGTAAAGCATAATCTAAATAGTCGGGTGATAAAAATAAATGTCAAAGTATTATTAAACACGTTTGCAATCTATCCAAATCAAGGATGTACGAAGTGGACACTTATCTCGCTTCTCGCGAACGATCTCCTGTTAAACCAAATACCTACTCTCTGAAAGGGAGAGTGCAAGATAATATTTCTTACAAATTATTCATCAATATTTGCTATCATTTGCCTCCCTCTGACTTGTTCAGGTTGGCCTGCGTGTGTAAACGTTTTAACAACCTCCTAGACGAAAATGTCTTACCGCTCTCTTCGGAGATTTGGAGATTATCTCGAGAAAGACTCACTCCTTTTGATGCGATGAAGTGCCCGCCTGGAATGACCGAATTTCAGTTCGCGAGGTTGTTATGCTTTCAGAATGGATGTCAAATATGTAAAAATAAGAAAATTACTGTGACCATATATTGGATTGCACGCGTTCGTGCGTGCATGGATTGCATATTCAAAAAGGCTAAGAGGTAAAGTGAATTCCCTCTTTCTTTTTATGCACTCATTTCTTGTCAATTATTTAATTTAATATATTTATGGGTTTCTTTATCTTAGTCGGCAATTTCTTCTAAAGGGAAATTATGGATTTACAGATAGAATTCTCAGCGTTGTGCCACCGCTTGTCCCAAGTCCTGATGATGAAATCGACAAAAACTTTTATTGGATGACGCACGCTATTTCAGCAAAAATCAAGTACATTAATATGAACAAGAGAAAGTTTAAAAGGTGGGCTGAGAATTTGAAGAATGAAAACTTTTTTGAATTTCAGCAAGCCATTCAATATCACGAATTAGTTAAAAAAGTGTGGAACGAAAAAATTCACGAACGTGAGTTGGAGCTAAAAAATACCATTCAAGAGGTGTGCTCGGAAGTTGGCACGCTGTGCCAAATTCCGCTATCTTTGAATCTCATGAGAAATATTAGGGTAAATCCTTTTATTGTGCCTGATTGGTCGAGTTATCGTAAGAAGTTGATCAAAATTGTAAGTCAAGACACTTTCAACTCGACGTCATCAGTTGACAACGTCAATTCAAAGTCACCAGTAAAAAAATCTCTTCAGGACTTTATGAGGGAAGACATTTGTAAGAAATTGAGAAATCACACTTATTATCAACAACCTGATGATCGCAAATCGAAACCTTTTTTGAACATCGAGGACAACTTTTTTAAATACATTCGAATGTGTCCGTCCTACAAAGATCCTCCCCTGGACCCCCGTTTTCCTAATCCGGTGCGCAAGTATTCATATTCCGAAGATTTTTGGAGGACTAAACTTCTTCCGACTCTTCTTGACGAAGCCGAGAAGCTGCATTCTTCTGGAATTAACTCACCTCAGTGCATATTTGATCTGAGTGCGTTAGAAGGAATGGTAACACAATGTCCATTGTTCAGATGTCAATTGTGTGAAGATGACTTTCCGTGCATTGGTTTTAGAAAAATGAAGAAGCACATGTCCAAGATACACAAGATCTTTGGCGAGTCTGAAAAAATAAAAATGATAAAAATAGATAAGGCAAAAATGATCGATCACCTGCACTTCGTTTTTAGTCTACGCGAACAACTTTTTTGAAAATTTGCGATTGTTTTTCTATCTAAAAAATAACTAGAATTATTTACTTGCATTCGTTTAGTATTGTCAATTCTTTATTGTAACGGAACCACATTTGCGAAAACATCATGCTGTGTCTGAACTTTGACATTTATACTTTTCTTACGAAGGGAATGATCAAAATATAACTTCGTGTTTATACTGAAATTACAATTTTTATTATTACATTACATCTGAAACTACAATTTTCTAAAATAACAACCGTTTAGCCGATATTTTCACCCCTTGTTTTCATCTCTTCCTCTTTAATCTCA
This sequence comes from Acaulospora morrowiae, assembly GCA_910591835.1. NCBI lineage: Eukaryota > Fungi > Glomeromycota > Glomeromycetes > Diversisporales > Acaulosporaceae > Acaulospora > Acaulospora morrowiae. The sequence goes on along the minus strand of CAJVPV010003420.1, from coordinate 3,632 downwards.
TTTTCCAAGTCCTCCTTTCCCAATAAATAATCTATATCCCCAACTCGCCAATTCCAATTTATCTCGAAATCGTCTTCATCACCAACGCTGATTCTACCCTCGTTATTAACAAGTTTTTTATAGATTTTTTCGGATGGTTCGAAATATGGACTTTCAAATCGAACAACCAAAGGCCTTCTAACTTGATCATTAATTAATATTTGACCTTCTGACGATTTCAATTGGTAAGCGATGTCGGCGTCAAAATTCACATCAACTTTAAAATTAAACCCTTCGGCAAAGGCCTTGGACACTTTCTCCTTACGCTCGATATACGACATATTTTCGTTACCTCGTTGAACACCTATTTTAATGGTCATCCATCGGAGCATACGATATTTTTCCTTCTCATCATCATCTTCCGATCTTTTTTCGGTTGCCTTTCGAGGTCCTACGGTCATCCATATGTCCCGAATGCTACAGTTATGTATTTTTTGTATGTCGATCATCACCGATGATTTTTCCGATGTTATCTTGTCAATTTCTGCGTTAAAACGATCATACAACCTGGGCATAAACATTTGTTCCATCATTTCGCGATCTGGGGGGGTTGAAAGAGTGGCACATACATGACGTATGGCATATGAAGCTGAATCACAGAATAAGAGTGCATATATTGGTTACTACAAAATCTACGATTGTGATATGTTGACAAAAAATAAGAAAGTATGGCGTTTGGAATCAACGGTTCAGATAAGTAATTTGTCAATCCGCATTGAATTCATTCATTCTCGGACTGGGGCGACAGCTTATTCATCATGACCTTTTAGAGAAAACGCCTTATTCGATCCTACCGAATAAAATATATAAACTCACCTCCTATTAAAAATTCATCGGGAAAGTACGCGGGAGACGTGGCACCTCTCAAAATTTTCGTGGTTACCCACATGCAAATTTCATGTTGTATGAAAATTGGCAAGAGTGCTATAATTTTAGTCAAAAAACTTCTATTTTTTGAAATCACATATGGATAGTTTGTTATCCGTGGTGGTTGGTTGCTGTAAAGCCAAGCTATTTTGAGATGTCATGTCAATTAGTCTGTATTCGAAGCGCAATATTCAGAAGTATTATTAACGATTTTTACGAGATACACACGAAATGTTATGGAAGAACCTGTCTTTTCTGGAGGTGGTAATGAATCAATAGGCGTATTGACACCGGCAGGTTCGGGTGGCGGCGTGGGTCTAGGATCTGTCGGCGGCCCTGGTGGCTGAAGCGGTTGTGTGGAATATAAAGAAACCCTCGTTCCTATTTTTGATATTGAAAATGATTTTTGAAAAATGAAGGTTCCCCTCGGATTGAGAGCTTTGTGCTTTAGGCAGTTTTGTAGGTAGGATGAGTGTGCACTGAAAAAACGTATGACCTGTTTGGTTTTATTCATTTTGAAAGTTTAGATTCGATCGCGCAAGATTTCGATCTTTTGATTATCAGACAGATCTGTTGAAAAAAAGATTCTATAATAAAATATACAATAGTAATAAAAAAATATATCAAAAAAAAATTTTTTTTAAATATACTATATATTCTCTTTAAATATGTATATATTTTTTAAAAAAATTTATTATATATTATTAAATAACTATTACTTTATAGATTAATAGTACAGTAGATAGTATTTCTGGTTCAATATCTATAGAAAGCAAAGCATAAAAACTATTCTTTAATATAAATTTATAAATTTTTCTATTTATATTATATTGAATTCTAATTAAAATTAGTTAAGTTATATAAAAAAATTTTTTTTTGATTTTTCAATAATTATAAGCTAAAAATATATTGAATCAAAAAAAGTTATATAAAAAAAGATTTCTGATATTTCAATTAATATAATAAATTTTATGTAAATTAAATTAAAAAAAAAATTGGTTTTAAATTGATTTATTCTAATATGATATTTTAAAATCTATTTTAATTATAATGTTTTATAAAAAAAACTTAAATATATAAACTAAAAAATAAGATAGAAACTCTTTTTGCTAATTTTCTTGCCAACACAAAAACAGATGTTCCAAAAAAATTATATATTTTTTTGTAATAAAGTCTATACACTTTCTTTAACAACATTAATATCTAGAGATTGTAGTCTTTCCTTTTTTGTTTCTTTCTCTCTTTGATATAAACTTCTTGTATTTTAGCAAATAAATACAAGAAAAATTCATCTATAAAATTAAAAGTAAAAATACTTTGTTAAGAAAAAAAACCTATAGAAAAAACACTTTTCTTCTTTTCTCTAGAGATTCAAAACTTCAAAAAAAATTATTATTGACTTTTGAAACTCTTTTTTCATCTTTCTTAAGTTTCTCTCTTATCTTCTCAAGCATATATATATATTTTTGATTTTTTTAGGGGCTTTTGTCTATTTCAATTTAATCCAGAATTTTTGATTACATCAGAATTCTTGAATGATAATTGGCTCGAATTTTAAATTAGTTGGTCTACATATAACAAAAAATATAAACAAGATATATAACTTTCACATGTTCAATCTTGCACAACACAAAACCTGATAATGTTATTGAATATAGTGAAAATAGCAATATAATAAGGTGTTCTTTTTATTAAGAAATGTTATAATGCTTATTTCTCTCCTCTTGAATTGGTTTCTTTTCTCTTTAAGATCAAAAGAAGTTTCATTCCAATTTAGTAATAAGCTTCCTCTATTGTTGATTATTCTGAAAATAGTTGAAGAACGGGATCTTAAAACTATCTACTGATTAAATAAAACTATAAATCCTTAAAGATTTAACTAAAAGAAAAATTACCAATTAAAATATCAACTCTTTTTAAAGGTTAGAAGTCTTCAAATATAAAGTTTCAAGAAATACTCTTCTGGAAGTGTCCTTAAATATTCTTGGTTAACAATAGAAAATAAAAATTAAATAATTTGCCTAATTGCAAGTGGTGATAAAGGATTTATCCTGATGAACTGAAGTTGATATTGAAGAATTTTTATTTATCAAAACAAACTTTTTATTTACCCTTTTTATTTTATTTTATTTTTTTTTAAAAATAAAAATTTTTTTACTTCTTAGAACCACATGTTTATTTGAAGATAATAGTCTAAATATAGATTAGTATTGATTTTTCAAGATATAAATTTTTGATATCTTGTCTTGAAAGAAGCAATATTATTATTTCCTATAATTATATCTAGAAAGTTCAAATTTAAAAAGTCTAAAATAGTTAATATCATGCAGTAATAACTTAATGAACCTACTTCCTTATAGTAAGATAGTTAATAAATAGTTAAATTATATAAACCATATGATAGCCTTGATATTAAGAATTCAATGATTATATACAAATCTAAACTTATTAACAAATGTTTTACAAGATTGTACTAGTTTAATATTATATGTATTATATTACTGTTCTTTTAAAATAAAATTAATAAATGCTTTTATTTGCAGTTTAATTAGAGGCAAAATAATAATAATAATAAAATAATTAGTTTTCATATATACAGTATGAGTCATATTTTTTTGGAATTTTTTTAACTTTGTATTTTATCTTAATATTAAATAAAAAAATCATTAAATTTTTATAAAATTTTATTCAAATATATTTTAGAACTTAAGAATAAAATGATATAA
>CAJVPV010003419.1:0-11317 GCA_910591835.1 Acaulospora morrowiae | reverse complement strand
AGCCCCCCAAAACTAAGTAGTTACTTTCTCTTTTCCTTGCCTCAAGGTTTTTTATTAGAAATATACTTAGAATGGTGGTAGGCTGACATACATAATGATGTATCTTAGTATCTTAATATTAATTATATAACATTGCAATTACTCTATTAATAAAGATCACGAGAAATGCCTTGCTTAACATTTAAAAAAAAAAATTTTAATATAATAACCATAAAATCTTATTTATAAAAGTTTCATATTTAATATTTATTTGCAATTTTTTTTAAAAAAAAATTTAAATTTTAAATAATAAACAATAATAAAAATTGTTCAAAATATATGAATAATAAAAAATATTGCTAAAGTTTTAAAATAAATATAATTTTAAACTTTTAAATATATATTGTTATATTAATATAATGATAATAGTATTTCATTTTATTAATAATTATTTATGAATTTATGGTAAAATGTTGATTTAAGTAACCAATATCTATTAATTTAAATTTATAAATTACAAAAATGTAGTTTTACTGTAAAAATGATTTTTAAAATTTAATTTATAAAACTAAAATATTTTTTAAAATAAAAAAATAATTAAAAATATTAAAAATTATTTTATTTTATTTTTATTTTATAAACTTTATTGACATTTATTTAATAAATATAAGCATTAAATAAGTTTAATGGTTTAATGATTTTTTTTTATATTTTATATACAATTACTTAATAAAAAATTTAAATCAAAAGTTCATGAAATTTTTGTTATTAACTTTAAATATACTGTATATCTCAAGTTTTCTTATTTTTATATTACTGTATTATTAATTGATCGTTATATTGTAAATAACATGATTTTATTTCATGACTCTAGTACATTTTCTAGATTAGATCAATACTAAGATATGAAGAAATTACTCTAATTACATTAAAATAAAATAACTTTTAAATAACAAACTTGGCTTTTGAAACTATTCATTTGAGAAGTTAATAGTACGTATGTTAGAAATTGCACTAGAGTAATAATTATAACAGTAAAACAATGCGATAAATCAATAATTCTTTTTTATTGGTTTGACCTAATTGAGCTGGTTCATCCTTAGCTTTGATTACTTGGAACATGTAATTTAGGCTCGACTCCAAATGTAACCACTTAAATATGCATGCCAACTGTTCATCTTTAGAACAAACAAATTAATTAAATGCCGTACTGAACAAAGAACTTGCAAATCAAGTAAAATTATTTATCGAATATGCTTTTTAATCTTATTATTTAACAAACATTTATAGAACTGTGTTCCTTGCGACGTACCTCCTTATAGAAAGCAATCTTAATCTCGAAAAAAATAATCTTCTTGTGGAATTAACAAGAGCCTCGATCTGTTTAATAAGTTGGAAGCGGACGTTCTAAAGTACTGTAGTTTGCAGTTAAACATTTTAAAATTTTTTGTAAAACATAATTCGTTTTTACTATACCTGTTAAAACGTCATGTAATTGGCGTCTTTCAGACAAATCTTAATTAAGACTCATCTTATGGAGTCAAAATCTTGTAAAATTATTTGTTCCAAAGTAAGTTGGTGGCGTAAGTAAGATCAATTAAAATTTTTATTATCATTTTCCTATTATGTATCAAACATATGGATTCAATATACCATATTTGGATACTGTCGTTTTGTATCGTTTATTTACAATTTTTGATTGCAGATATAATGCTTCTCGTGTGTCACCTGTGCACTCTAGTGAAATTTCCGATTGTATCGAAATTTTTTTTATTACAGTACCAATAAAACCTTTTAATTTTTAGATTTTTTGCGAATTTCGTTCCGTAATTATAATATTTTGTTATTGTACTTTACACTATCTATTAATTTTGTATTTCGGAAATTTCACTCGTAATCATTTTACTGTAAATGCGCCTGCGTAGGTCGCAGGTGACGCGCGGTAAACACTACCTTTACAGTCTGAACTTTTTCTGTTAACTATAAAAGGGTAGAAGGTTTGCGCTCTCGTTTAATGTGCGGTTCCGTTTAATTGTTAAAATGAATTTTGCTAAACAATTGATTATCTTGTTAGGCATCTTTTTGATTGCCATCACCTCTTCCTCTGCTTCTGCCGTTGTTCCTGGTGTTCAAATTATCAAACCAGGTATTAAAACCCGTTTATTACCAATTTCTTTATAATTTTTAAAGCTAATATATTGTAATATTATAATATTATTAAAAGACGCGGGAAGCAAATACAAAGCTGGCGATAAAATCACTATTACCTTCTGCTCTGATCCTAGCTTCACTAAAATCGATAATATAACCCTTTATAATGGCTATTTCTCTTCAGTACAAACCTTTGAATTAAATGTCACATTAGCACGTAAGAGATAATACTTTTTATTGCTAACAAGAAATACGACAGGTTTCCTTGACTAAATTATTTTTCTTCTAGCAAAAAAGCCTTGCCATTCACTCACTTATAAGCTTTCAAAAAACCTCAAGCCTGATGCTCAATACAACATTGCCATAATTACAGACGATAAGTTTGTAGCCAGCAGTGCAACCTTTTTTATCGGTAACCCCAAATTCGGGTTAGTTATTACCTCACCAGATTGTAACGTCAAAGCACAGGTATGGGATAATTTCTCTTATAATATTCGTTGAAATTTGAAGATTTTAATATTCAGGTTGAGTATTAATAAATATTTTTTTTCTTATTTTTAGTGTGGTAAAAGTATCGCTGTCAAATGGGAAAATCGTAAGTATTTTCAATTCTAAATATTGATTCTTCGATGAAATTTATATTAAAATAATTTTCAAATTTTCAAATTACAGCATTTAACTTATATAAAGGTCTTAAATTTGATGTTTTCTTTCTGAGTGTATCTGGGGGAGAAGGTTTTTCTGAATTTGCTCCCGCTGCGAACGATGTTCCGGTTTCGCCAGGATATAAAACTGTTACAATTCCTAAACCTGGGGGGAATGTTACCAATAGTAGAGGCTATAATGTTGTTTTTGCTCTTACGCGCCCTAACAAACCTCAAGAGATATATATTTCAGATGCTTTTAGCATTACTCACTGCTAATTCTTCACGTCTTAATGGTGGTGTGAAACGTTAATGCAATATTGATAGAGTTCATAGAATTCATATAGATATTACTTATTACATGTTCATTGATTAAATTAATTTTGCAAGATAACTATTTATATACTTTAGATCATATAATGCTACTGTATATACAGTAGTGAGCCTGGTTAATCAATAAAGTAAATTCACTCCGATTTTTAATCGATATAGTAGTGTATTTTAGTTTTGTTATCTAAATTTCCACTAAAAGTATATACTGTATAATATGTAAAAGCATACATTATGTTGTAATCGCACCCCTGAGCCGCGGTTAAAATGGGGTACATGTTTCGTGTCATTTTTAAACTCTGTTGATTATTAACATATGTTGTAACAAGAACTCGACTTTAGTCACATGACCGATCTCCGCGACGGGCCACTGTTGTTGGATGATGGTGCGCGATTATCTAATAATAGAGGGAGGATTGTAAAAATGAATTATGTAATAATCGTTATTGATTCATGGTAGCATATCCACCCTTAAACGATGTAAATAACTAAAGTATAAAAAAGAAAAAATATTATGTTAATAAAGACAACGGTTTTTTAATGCATCGATTAATAAAATTAATTATTTTTATCCTCGACCAAATCAACCCGCCTCACACTTTTTAGAACAAGTGCCTTGATTAACAGTCCACGAATTCTGTTAATTTGTAGCGACAGGTTCGTGGACGACTCTTACAATGTCATTTTTAAGAAAAATCTCTGATCAAAAAAAAAAATCGGTATATAAATGCATACTAACAAAAAAAAACTTTTGACAAATAAGCTTGTTTTTTGTATTTTTTTTCAATTATGGAATATAAATGAGCGAATTTTTACTTACCCAAAAATATTTTATTTAATTCTTTATCATCATATAAATCAAAAAAAATATTAATAAATAAATATTACTTAATGAACAAAAAAGTAATTATATGAAATGTTTAGATCTTATAAAATTAATTCAACTTTTTACATGTCTTTGGTTCTTTGTATTATAAAGATAATTCAACTATATTTAAACAAGAACTTCATCTACTCAAATAAAATAATTAGAATATCTAATTTATTCAAAGAAAAGTAATGTTTGTATTATTAAATATGGTAATCAAAAACTTTTCTTAAATATTATATAGTATCTTACTCAGATATTATTTTTAAATATTAAATTAAATTTGTATTATGATTTTTATTAAAAAAATAATTGTTAATTACATGATTAATATTAAGGTATAAGATATATAAACAAAAACATTTATAACTATATACATATCAGTTTATCACCTATTATAATAGATATATTTTTAGAAATTTCTTAAACAAAAAAAAACCATTATTTATTTATTAAAGAATTAATCTTATAAAAACAAAAGGCTTTGAATTTTATTTGTTAAGCCAAGTGTATCTAGTGAGAACCATACAAGATTAAATTAGAATCCAAGCAAAAATGTCATTTCACAAGTGGTAAAGATAGTAATGCTTTATTATGCTAATAGCACATTCTAAGAATAAATAATATTATATAATTAAAATAATTAGAATTAATCACTATAATAACATTTTATATGATTTTCCCTTGGCAAACAGTTAAAAAATATAATTGAATCAATAAAATAAATATATTTAAACTAGTAATAGAATTTTCTTTCACTTGTATAAGTCCTATATAACACAGGCTCACCTAGAGTTCTGAACTGAGTACCAAAATGGTACCGACTTATAATAAAGTTAATATATAGGGTGTGACCCACTATATTAAACCTATAGTAAATCCAGTACCAACTTGGTACCAAAATGTTATCGTTAGGAATCCTAGGCTCACCTACTTGATATTTAAAAATTAATCAACAGGGTAATCAAGTGGTTTAAGGAGAACCAGTACTATTGAAAACAGTAATTACTAAATAATATTAATTTATATTTTAGGATAACAATAGTTTAGTTTATAAAGATATTTGATATAATAATAAAATATATAATTATTAATAAAGTCTTGTATTTAATACTTTTAATCAATTAAAAAAAAGATTTTAAATTTCATATGATAAAAAAAAACTTTTTTTAAAAAAAATCAAAAATTAATATATTTTTTAAATATTGTTAAGCTGAAAAATGACAAATTAATCACTTCATTAAACAAAGTTAATATTAAGGATCCTAACAATTCTCTTCAATTCTATACTTGATTCTCAAGTTTATATTAAATTTAATAGATGGGGTATACTCCATATTATTTTTAATAGTATGTATTTCAAATCTTATGCGATTTTCTGCAATTCTGTTCAATTTCAATTTTCAGAACTATAGTTGATATTACTAAAAATAAGTCAAAATATATAAGATTAATTTAATCAAGAAACTTTTCTTTTAATAAATTTTCCTTTTATTTCTAATACCAGTTCTTCTTCTTTTTTTTTTAAAGTAGATAAATATTATTTCTTTATTTGATTTGTATATGTCAGAGTATATATTGTAAAAAAACAACATTTTTCATATACTATTGTAATAAGTTAAATGCTAACCTGCCTATAGCAACTACTTGACCAATATTGAAAAGAAAATTTAAAACAATATATTTTGCCAAGCAGTACTGAGCAGCTATAAATACCTACTCAATATTAGGGGAGAAGAAATCAGCCAATTATGAGATTAGATTTCTAATACATTTGATATAGTTATATTTACAGTAAATAAAAGAGTTAGTAACTATAGTGGATAAGTCAACAGTAATTTCTTGTAAAGAGATGTTGGTAGATGAGACTTCGTCTTGTAAGTTATGAGTACGGGTAGTTCTGACGAAGTGAGATGGAGTAGAAGATTTGTTGTTAAAGTTCTACTTAATTCTTGTGATTGGTGAGATATTGGCTATTGAGTAATAAGGTTTCCAGATTAAGCTATACAGCTGAATCAGGGCTTCTGATACTGTCTCAACCCAGTTAGAGAAATTGGAAACTGAAAATATTTTGTCTATAATGCCACATAACAATTCAACAACTTGTTATATGTTTGAAATTAAAGATTGGTTATTGTCTGGTTGAAGTATTTAATTAATAGTCATGATGATTTGTTCAGCCTCTTTGGAAGTCTCAGAAGATATCAATTATTCTCTTTATATTTCCAAGTTACATTTTAATATAATAAAAATTAAATGATATATATTTAAAAATATAAATTTATTAATTAAATATTTTTTTAAGTATTCAATTTTATCAATCACTTCTTTATTATTTATGTTATAATTATTGCTATCCCATTCTATTATTTTCACTTTTACAATAGTATTGCTATTTATATTAACAATATAAGAAAAAATATAATTAAAAGAAAATAGACTATTAAAACTAAAATAAACTATTAAATAAGTATCTAAAATTCTAGAATTATATTTTTTATGCTGATGTTATTGATGTTTTGTATTTTCAGAATATATAACATAAAAATTATAGTATACAACTATATTTTATAACTTTTATTAGACTAATAATATATAAATCAAATAATAAATATACTGTATATTTAATATTTGTAAAAAAATATTGTAATAAAAATATATATTGTTAATAATATTACCAAGTCTGTCATTACTTCAAAACTAAACTCATTTACTGATATATAGGAATTATATTGTTTATAATATTATAAATATTTATTAATATAATGATTTTTGATTTTGATTTTTCTTGTTTGTTTCTATAACTCAATTTTTTATAAATTTACTTAATATTAATTATCATTAATTCTTTAAAAAACAAGTATTTTAAATACATAAAAAAAAAAATCTTTCCCACAACATCTCCATCTGTAGAAAATTGCCTTTTTAGGAAGCTTCTTTCTTCTAAGGAACTTTGTCTAGTGGAATATGTCTTTTTGGGAGGGGACATAAACTGGAGGGCTGATTTAAAGCAGTGGGGGTTTCAAGAATAAGATTGGCCCCTGGGGTTTCCAGCAATGGAGCCTGCTCTAAGAGGTCTAGTGACTGGTAACGGCACTGGGCAATAACTTGGAACAAAGAAGATGAATAAAAAGAAAATTTTTTATGTGAAGGCCATCTCTAAACATAACCGTTATAAAACAATCACATTTCTTATCTTCAACTCAAAAACAATCCTATTCTCAAGAGGCAGCATTTTATTTTTTTAGAGTTTTTTTTGTTTTCTGCTGATGATAACTAGTGCTAGATTTTACATAATCTTTTGGCTAGTTACCAGTCCTCGTCCACAAATTTCAATACAAAAACCACAACCAGCTTACCCCCATCAAATGATCTACAACACATAAAACTCCAATCATAATTCGTATCACTTCCATACATCAAAACAATACAACTTACTGGATTGGGAGAGCACGTGACCAGTGTCCTGTGCGGGTTCCGGTAATCACAATACACAACACTCCACCAAAACAACATAATAGACATCTGAAACGCATTCCAGTTATCCTATTATTTACACCACAACATACCAAATTCCACAACAGCAACAACTCCACAAAATATCACACGACCAAATTCATTGAGTTACATATGGCTTGTGTGGTGCCGTCATCCGACTGAAACATCTAATTGCGTTCAGGAACCACATTTAACAAAAGCTTCAATTTTCTCCTTCTTTTTCTTCTTATCCAAATGTTTTACAATGCCAGCGATCTTGCCCCAAATGTTTTTTTATTTTTTATTTTTCATAACAAATCGTTCCTCAGGTTTTTCCTGCTCAAGGATTTTTCAGATGATATATTTGTTTAATGGGTGATAGATTAATATCTATAGTGATATAATTTATATCTTAATATTAATTATGTAACAAGTTAAATTTTTACTTTATTAATAAAGATCATGAGTAATACCTTACTTTAACATCAAAAAAAAATGTTATATTACTATAATATACTATTTAAATTTTTTTTTGTTTTAAAAATTATATTATTATATTCAATTTTTATTTTAATATTACTTTAAATAGTATTAATATAGCCAGCTTTGACAATATATATATTGAAATAATTATTAATATTATTGTATTAAACAAACTTGTACAAACAGTAAATTTGAGAAAAAAAATAATATATTATTTTGAGAATGCCATTGTTAATATGACACTGATGTAGGACATGACTATATAAACATGTTTTAATATGTTGCATATCTTGTGTTATCATCATCAGCAAGTCTGTCGCTAAAACAGTTTACTCTTCACATGATGATAGTCTGAATGCTTGAATTTCGGCACTAAATAAGGTAAGGCTTTAACTTCGGAGGTGGTTACAATTTGGACGACTTTGCACTTGCTAATCTCTTTTTGACCATCTTTTTCTCTAGGTGGGTCTCAAGATTACAAGTATCACTCTTACAGTGCAAAAGGTAATGTCATGTCCTTTTCTTTTTAAAGGCATTTACTTTAATGTAGTGGGGTGAATTCATATACACTTTAAAAAATGTATCTTGTTTATTGTGCAAAGCAAGAGAGCATTTATTTTCTTAAAAATGTGAGTGTACCAAATCAAAGAAGCGTTCTTAAAACGAAACTCTAAAAAAAGATTGCAGAATTCTTTAACCTCCTTTAAAACTACATAAAATACCTATTTATATGCCTTTCTAACATGTGTTTACTCTGTATCCACTATTATCAATTTTTACATTATTTCACTATCATTAATACTTATTGTTTTGTGATGTATTACAATATCGCATTTCTATTCTGATTGTTTTCACAATATTTGATTTGCAATAATTAATGACTTATAGTTTATAATGACACGTAAAGTCATGATATAATTTTATGAAGCTTAAATTAGCCATAACTTTAAATAGCTTATTAATTGCAAATAGTTTATTGGAGCTTAAAGAAGATCGACAACATAATTATAGCTTAACAAAAGTATACAAGATAAGATATAAAAAGAAAGAGATAAAAAAAAAAGAGCAGTAGTACAAATAATAAGAAAAGCTATTTTCTAAATTAAAACTTTTTTAATTAGTACATGTGATTATTATTGCCTAAATAAATTCCAATTAACTTATTTAATCTAGTACTTGTTGCAAAATAGAATGACTGGGACCACAAAAGGAGAAGTAGTAAAGATTCATCACAAGAAGCAAACAATAAAAAGAGAAGGAAAGTGTTAGTAGGACTTGCTAAACAACTTACATGTCTCAAGTAAAAAGGCCTAACACTTATCTGATATTATATGAGAAGTGCATGAAGAAGCGACAGACTTGTTGAGAGAGACATCAATACCATAAATAATAATAAATTTGAATAAAATTAATAATAAACCACCTGTGGGTCTATAGTGTAATGGTTAATACTCTACAGGTCAGATCATAAGATATTGATTCAATCCCAGATGAAGGTAATTGAATAGAACCTATATGATATCTGGTACCATAACCTGTTATGTGCTGTTTCTTATGCAAAACTGTTTTACACACAGATTCAGTGCATATTGAGATTGTGATCTTTAGAAAAGGTGATGTAGTGTGACAATCATCCAGTTGAAGCATGATAATTATCAGAAGTAGTTTTATAATGGCAAGATTCAACTATCGAAATAAGAAGATCTTGAAGTTAATGCATAAAACTGTAACCACCTGTATCCTTGATGTATGGTCATATAAAAGAAAGAGTATACAGGAGTTGCACCCTGCTTGGTATTCATATCCCTCAATTTGGCAGCTTACGCCAACCGGCCCATTTGAAGTGTCTACTAGGAGTTTAAAAAAAAACCTCTTAAGAAGTCGTGCTCTACTTGGCCAAAGTGGCCTCTAGATTTGGTAGTCAGTGCCAACCAATAGTTAACTGGAGCATTCACTAGAGAGTGTATACTTGCATTGAAGACTAGTGTACCATATGTGAATGTGCATGGCAGAGGTATAATGTGATAGGTACTTACTTGGATAGTTATAGGACTATTATATAGCAATAAAAGCCAGGGTATAGACCTATCTACTTGGTGTAAGTTGGTATTCTGGTAAAAAGGGCAAGCAGCAGGAGTTAATATTATCAATAGTTAATAGAATGATCATGTATAGATAGTTTTAGTCTTAATTGATTAAGAGTAAAATCTATGTATATATCTCAACTTAGCCCTTAAAAAAAAAGGTTAATAATAAACCTGAAGTTGCTATGTATTTAATAAAAATAAAAAAGATAAATTTTAAAAAAAAAATAATATAGAAGTATTGATAACAGGTGCATTAGATATTGCTCAAGTTGATAATAATAAATATAAAGTTTATTTAAATAATGAAAACAAAGGATCTAAGCTACTATTAATATACTGTATATATTATTAAATCAAAAGTTATTGATATATAGGCTTTGTGAAAATATCTTCATATAACATTGAGTCTAATATCTAATAACTGTTGTAATGGTAAGAAACAGTGAATTTGTTACTTGTATGTAGGTCTTGTTGCAGTACATTACACAATAGCTAAGTAGGTTTATTTTGTACTATTTAGCTATATGGTTTATATAATCACCAATATTTCTTTTTCAGGTCTTGTAAGTGAAGAGGTAATTAGATTTAATCAATCTTTGTCTGTTAGTTATGGAATTATGCCAAAACAAAAAATATAATACTGGAAAATGAAATGAACAGGATTTATCATACAGATAAAGGTTTCAATCATTAAATAAGCACATTTTCTGCCTTTATTATTAAGAAAGTTGAATATATTTATACATGTTTTCATTATCTTAATTATTCTAATTATCCTCTTTATCCTGATTATCCTCATTACTATTCTCCATATAGGATTGCGTATAAAATCACTCCTTTTCCCTATAACATATTCAGATTTAGCACCAACAAGAAAAGATGATGAATACCATATAAATACTTGAATCAGTTAGAAATACTTGTGACTCGAAAATGAATTAAGGAATATGTTGATAATGACAAATTCAATCTGATCGATATATTGACAAGAAACAGAGATGGTGTACAAAATTTGCTAAAGCTGGAACATGCAATGCTAAGCGGCAACATATTGAATGTGAAATTTGTGAGCAAGGATTAGAAGAATTCATCATGGTTGAGGATGCAATAGAAATAGATGATAAACTTGTGCCGGCATATAGTCTAATTTCTGATTCTGTCAAGACTATTTTGCCTCCAGTAACAATAGCAATGCCTAAAGTTGTAATTGATCCCGAACGATAATGCTTATACAAAGTGAGCATTTAATGTCCAAAAAAAAGTGCAAGCTGCTAAATAGATCTCATAAGATTTCTAAA
>CAJVPV010003418.1:0-11318 GCA_910591835.1 Acaulospora morrowiae | reverse complement strand
AAACCCTCCCAAAGCATGGCTAACACCAGTATGTCTCCAAAAAGATGGTTATGAAGTCCTCAAAGTAATCTCAGTCTTTTTCAAAGTATACAAAAAAAGGCTTGGAAATCATTACATAGAAGTCAAAACCAGCAATCTAAACCCTATGTCTTTGGAAACAATGAACTCTTTTTTCGAATATCGACACACTTTTTGCCTATCTGATAGTGATAAAGAAGGAATCATGAAAGCACTAATCAAACAGAAACTCATCTACAGGCTTCATATCTCTTGGATCAAAATTGATATCAACATTGATGAAGCAGCCAAAACCTTCTCCTTGGAGTGAAAAACCGAAATGCCAATACCCCCTCCAAACACTCCTGCCCTAATTGGAGAAAGGATCAATGACAATAGCATGCAGCTTGATTGTGAAGATGAAACACCACATGTAAGTACCCCTGAACACAATATCAATCAGTCCAGTCCTCACGCAGCATCACCTGAACACAGCAGCGATAAACCCAGTTCCTGCGCAACTTCAAATGATAGCCCCATAGTACAACATAACATGCAAGGACACAACATGCTCACACATTCTTCCACACATGAGCCACTACAACCAGCCACAGCAAATATGGAAATTGATAAGTATCCCTTCCCAAGTCAATCAGTGGAAACCCTTGAATTCCTTCCTATTGACTGGGCGAATGAAACTAACAAACACCTAGATGAAAACCAAACTGAAAAGGACGATGCCAACAATACTTCTGATATAAGAAATGCTCCACTCAATAAACAGAAAAGGATTCTGCAACTATGCGAGGAACTCAACAAATGTGAAAGAACAGTCAAATCTGTTATCAATTTCTTTTTAAAAATCAAAAATGAACCAATAGGCACCCCAAGAACTTCCCTCAAAGAAATCTTCTCAAAAATTAAGTACAGAGACCGCAATTTCTTTAGAACATTCGTAAAGGACAAGTTAATCAAAGGCCAACATCAAAAGGAATACGAGAAAATTGAGAGACAATTTCACTCAAATTACTGTCAAGCCAATAATTTGGGATACATCACTAGAACCACACACAACAAAATCAGAAAAATAATAAACAAGGCCCTTTTGTTGCCTACCTTCATTCAACAGACCTAACATTGCTCAAGTACTGGCAAGTCGCCCAGCTCCTCGAGTATGGATTTAACTTCTTTGTTGACCCCACACTTCAAAAAATTGACTACCAAGAGCTTTACAAAACCTGCGAAGAACTCATCCAAAAAAACTTACCTGAATTACCTGCCGATCCAAGTAAAATTCCCACTGCAATAAAAATCAGACTTCCCAAAACTGTCCCAATTGTTTCAAGCAAGAATACAAGTGAAATTGTCAGCAGCTTGAGAGCCTTCTATAATTTTGACCTTCTTCCCACCACTTATTTCGTCAAAAAACCCGATCTCCCAAACAGACCAGTAGATCTTAACTCAGAAGTAACCCATCTCTTCCCACTTATGGAAAGATACAAGCTTGCAGACCTCAAATTTTGGGTAGACAAACTAAAAAAACACTACTACATTCCAAGCAAACTGTCAGAATCTTACTTTGATCTCCCCCTACCAAAAACCCAACTGCCACTATTATTCAAGGAATTACCAATTAACCTTGCAAAACATTTTCCAGTAGATAACACAATAGAGGAATTCAAGAGAGGCGTAAAACTTTTCAGAGACAACAATTACGCAATAAAACATCTCCCACTTGATTATATCAAGGTCAAGCATCCCCTTCCTCCAGCGCATTGATATAGCGAAAATAATTCTGTCCCTCTTCCTGTTACTATACAAGAAGAGGTGAACAAACTCATCAAAGACCTAAGCCACAAGTTTTATCTAAAACTCCCTCTAGGTCCTGAGTGGATCAAGGATAACCTCACTCAATCTGACAAACCCAAACTCCCAGAAGACCTTGCCACTGTAGAGGCTGACTTGGATATTTCCAGAGAACAACTCAATAGAGATGCATCAGACTTCAAGCAAACAGTTGCAAAAATCAGAAACAAGTACCTAGGTGAAATTCCTTGAAAATGAATCACTCTGCTTCTTTCCGACCTTCCAAGTTTAGAAGAGGCAACTAGAATTTTAACTAATCTAAAAGTCAACTTAAACCTCCCATTAGAGGACAATCTTCATCTGAACAACCATATCAAGACACTTAGCAAATATTTCCACTTCGAAAAACTACCAAATAATTTCATAACCGAACCAGAGTCACCTGAGCCAGCGATGACTCTTCTCCCCAATTTAATCTAACAATGAGTATAACCATAAATCAGGCCAACTCCCAATCCTCCTTAGACAATATCACTAATGTAAACTTCCCATCTATTAATTCATCAAACACACCTCAACAACCTTCACCTTCCCAACTAACTTCAAAAATATCAACAAGAAACCTAATTACCATATTCACGCTCAACGTCCAGGGTCTCTTCCAAAGAGGCAAACATAGTGAACTCATCAAAGCAATTACAAATGATAAATGCATTCTTTGCTGCTCTGAGACAAAGGCATCTCTCAGCAATCCTCTCCCAAAGAAAATTAACAATCTTACAGTTATCTCAAGTGTGCCATCAAACAACACCTGCAATGGGGCCTGCATATTCATAACAAAGTCTATTAGCAATCACATTTTTAGTACATTTGCTCAAAACAAATATTGGTGTGCTATCCATCTCAAATTCAAACCTAAAATCGACATAATAATAATCTTCTGTTATCTGCCACATGAAAAAACAGCAAGGAAGCTCACAGTTACCTCGCTGAGGGACTTCATCAGAGAACATCAAAAAAAACATATTATCTTGGCAGGCGACTTCAATATCTACCCACTCAACTCTTTTGCTATCAATGTTCCAACTACACTACACAAACAATCTATTTACAGATACCTCAACAGATTCACTGATATTGCAAGGGCAACAGACAAGGAAAATTATTTCACTTATACAACCAACACAAGTGCCTCCAGAATCAACCAAATCTGGATTACACATGACCTGGCCAGTCATCAAACAAGAAGTCATCTCCACAGATCATATGCAAATAACTACTATCCTGGATTGGTTCAAATATAAACCAGACAGAATTTCATTTTCCACAAATGTCTATCAATTTAACAAAACCTCCAAAGAACAAATACTTGCAATGCAAGAGGACATCGAGATCGCTTGCCTTGCCAATCACAATCAGTCATGGGAAAGTCTCAATAACATAATTAAAAAAGCCTTAGATAACAACATCCTCCAAAGAAAACAAACAACCCCTAACCAAAACAAGGATCTGATCAAACATTATACCACAGCAATCAAGTCCACAAAAAAGGTGTTAGGAGCCATAAGAGAACAAAAGTTGCCAATACCGAAACTTCACCGCACAGCATCAAAGATACACAATAGAATTTCTAACTCAGCCTCCTTCCCAAAATCATTAAAAAAAGTTATAAGACTTTTAATCAGTGAAAAGACATTCAAAACAAATGAAACTATTGCATTCAAGTTACAAAAAGGTATTAAGGAGAACTACACCAGATTTTGGAGCAAACCCAAACATGCCCTCAAAAAAGCCCTTGGTGATCTAAAACCGTTCCTTGACCTCTCGATTCTTTTGAAAGGAGACGAGCTACACGACGACTCTGATAAACTAATCAAAATTATCACAAATCATTTCAAAAAAATCCTTGAACCAAAACCTTTTATTATTGATCAAAATTGGCAAGATGAGTATTCCCCTCTAGGGTCAATCCCAGATGATATATTTAACACAGTTTCTAATGAAATCTCACTCCTAGAAATTGACTCAGTCCTCTCCTGTCTGCTCAAGAGAAAGGCACCAGGATTCACTTGTATCCCATACGAAGCCTGGATCAATCTCGGTACAACGGCAAGACAACAAATCAAAAACTTATTCAACAAAGTACTTTCCATATCCCTTCCACCTAAATATTGGAAACAGTCAGCTATCACTCTGTTTCCGAAAAAAATAATCTGGTTACATGATCTAGCAGATACCCACCCTATCTCACTAATCGAAACCAGTCACAAAATCTTCACTAAAATAATTAACAAACGAGTTTCTGATATAATTAACAAAGGAAAGATTCTCTCAGGATTCAACTTTGCCAGTCTAAAAAACCAAAGCACCATGGAACCAATATCAATCATCAACTTCAAACTTGAAATTGCTAATAATTTGAGGAAAGACTTATGGATCTCCTCCTTCGATATTTCCAAAGCTTTCGACTCAATCAATCTTAACAGCCTCGAAGTAGCTATGAAAAAAATAAATTGCCTACACAAGTTATTTCACTAGTCCTAAACCTGCTCAACAACAGAAAACTCCAAATAATCTCCCACTATAAATTAACAGACCCCTTACATACTAACAATGGCATTGACCAGGGTAAAACACTAGCCCTTTTCCTTTGAACTATCTTCTACGATCCCATGGTTACCAAAGTTACCAACGACACATTACCAAAATCAAAAATACTTGCTTACATGGATGACGTTGCTATACTCAGCAGCTCTCTCAACTCCCTCCAAAGTGCCACAGACATTTTCTGCTCCTTCCTCAAAATAAACTTCATAAAATGCAACAAAAAGAAAACCAAACTAATTAACAACCTCAGTTCTAAAAACCCATGCTGAGATCAAGTATTATATGTAGAGGATGAATCCATACAAGTCAAGCCTCGCCATGAAGCTATCAGATACCTTGGAATATTTATATCTGACAAATCATGCTCCACCCTTACCAAAGCAAAACTGACAGAGAAAATCAATAACTTCACAAGAGCAATCTTAAATCAAAAGGGATAGAATGAATCAATTACAAGGCAAGCATCCTACTGGATAATCCCAGCACAACTTGACTATGCCACACAAGTTACCATCCTAACTGACACAGATCTAAACAAGCTACAAGCAAAGATGAACAAAACAATCAAAAACAAAATAGGCCTAGAAAAAACAATTTCAGACAAAATTCTTTTCTTACATGCAGGACTCAATATCACTAAGCTCGAAAACAGAAGAGACCTCACAACTATCAAACTGCTAGTCATCAAACTTACTAATCCAAAAACTATTGCTCAGACCAGAAATGAAATAAAGTCGATACAAGCAGCAAGCGCAATTTGGTCATGTCCCATCTGTGATCCACTTTTCTTTAAAACAATATGATTAACAGCAATAGTACAGCTAGCAAAAAAATACAATATCAATATCTGCCCTTCTCTATACCCCTTCGAAATCCCAAACCACCAGCAGTCAATTAACTTCTTCACCAAAATCAATAAAAAAGTGGCCTTCACACTTTACTATGCTAACCTTAGAACAGTACAAAACCTATTCGTCTTCACAACAGGTGACAAACTCTCATGGCAAGAACTTCACATGCATAAAGGCTATATATCAACCGGTCCCGCTCCTCACTGGTTCACAAACATTCCACAATCAAGTTTCACAATTATTGGAGACACACTACCAGCACCCAACTGCAGATCACAGTTTTGGGCATATCTAACAGACACTAACACATCAAATTTTATCAAGATTAAACGTAACGCCATCGCATGCCAAATTATTACAGGTTTTCATTATATAGCCAACAATGCCAAACGTTTAGAGGCATGTACCTGTAATATACAGCTATACTTCAAAACACACAATATCAATAAACTCAAATTCATATGGTCAACAAAAAGAAATGGTAAACATTACATTCTCAACAATTTGCAAGAACTTACCAATAGCTTCACCCCTGGACCCCTCACACCTTAACCATAACCATATCCCATCAATCTTTATCCCCAATACCAATTCACTATACAATGTACTTTTTAAACAACAATACAATTACTATACACAACTCTCAGGCATTCTTCACATACAATCTCAATTCTAATTCTCTCCCTCTGTTCTGGTCAATTCTTGCCTCACTTTGCTCAAATGCTCCCCAGCTATCTACAATTATGTGCTTCTCCATATACAAACTTAGCACAGAGTTATCTGAATACACTAACCGCCAGATAAAATATCCTCACAGTAGCCTTATTCAAACTATCAACACACAGCTCAAAAGCAAACAGATCACTTTAATCTGGATTCTCGACAAAAAAGAACTCCTCTCAACGACTTCTCAAGGCATATCGACACCTATTCCTCTTATGCTTCCAACTGTCCATAGCACATCCCCACTAATCAATACTAACCTTGCAACTAGTATTACACAGTGGATTAAATTCATAAACTACTACATCAACCTCTTTAATATCCTTCTAAGTGATTCTGCCATAAACAAACCGAGAAGCTTTTCTGAAATGGACATTATTATTAAATCCAACAAAAAACTATCAGAAACAGACAGACTAAAATTTCGATTACTAGCAACTTTCAGAACCAAAATCATAGCAAACTAACTCTCTACTCGAGACAAACTTCACAAAAGATACCCTCTTCTCTATAAAGATAACCTGTGTCCCTGATGCAAGGCATATCCAGAAACCTTAGATTATATATTTTCATGTCACCATGGTCTTCCCATATTAAGGAAAAAAAGAGACAAACTTGAGGCCCTCATTGCTCTCAATATTTCCAAAGAGAAACTTAATTCAAGAGAAGTATACCTCTTTCAAACAATCAACATAACAGGCAAAATTTTACTCAATTTAGCCCTTGGCAAGTTTAACAACCCTTTTAATATCATTTGGAAAAAAGAAGACATCTCAAATCACTCTCTCAAAATTTTGAACAAAATCTGGAAACAGTGCTCAGCAACTGTCATCACTTTAACAACTTCAGAAATCAAGTGGAAAAAAACTACTACCTTGGTTACAATCTCTAATACTAACGTCTTAAACAAAAATACTTTTCAGAAAGTACTTAACACTTTAAAAAACTCGAACAACCTCACTGACAAAAAAATTTTTACACCAGCTATAGTATCATCGTTTTGAATAAGCATTAGCCATTCAACACCTTTAGTATGCAAACACCTACTTGGTGCTATTACATACTAATTGAAAAGTTGCAATAGGCTACAATTAACTTAATTTCTATGTATCTTAAAGATTGTTAATGTAATGATGATAAACTTCTATTTAATAAATGTCTCGCATTTAATGCCTATTTGCGATTTAAAAAAAAATATATATATATATATATATAAACTTTTTTCGTTGATCCTTTTGTCAATCTCCAAAACAGACGTTTTTAAGAAAATTTATTTTTCTCTAATAATATAATTTATATACTCTTCTTAAAAACATCACTTCCAAGGCAAAATAAGCCACTCCATCTTGATACATTTCCCTTTTCAAATAATCTCTTGATATTTCAACAACAAAATACAAGAAATTACCTATGGAGTCTATAGCAAGAAAACTCTGTCAGAAAGAAAAGACTTTTGAAAAACACTTTTCACTATTTCTGCCAAAGCCTGAAGGGTTTCTAGAATAGTTAGGTATCTTGCTTCTAGACTTACTTTTATTTCTTTGCAACTTGGAGCTGGTTTACTTCTCATGTGTTAATCTCTTCTTGATTTTTCTGGAGGATTTTGCCTACTTCAGTTTGATCCTGAATTTTTGGTTACACCAGAAATCCTTCAAGATAATTGAATGAAATTTTGGGATTGGTTAATTAACAAGTAAAAGAAATGTAAACAAAATATGTACATCACCACATGTTCACTATTGCGCTATACAAATCTGATGATGCAATTGGTCAACTGAAAGAGTTGGCTGTTGGATAGATGAAGGAGAGATTAAGAGTAATAATTTCTTTTTCCAAAAAATTGCAGTGAGATAAGCAAATTTTTTTTTGGAGGTCCTTTACCTTTTTTTTCATCTTGACTTATACACTGGCAGAAGAGGTGGACAAGATCTCCAGAAATGAATTAATACCTTTAAAGATAACCAAGAAGACATATTCAAGTTATAGAACCCTTGCGTACAAATCTTCTGAAAACACAGGCTGGTTATTGAACTTGCAAATACATTTTCCAAGATTTATAAGAACCT
Organism: Acaulospora morrowiae; assembly: GCA_910591835.1. Classification (NCBI taxonomy): domain Eukaryota; kingdom Fungi; phylum Glomeromycota; class Glomeromycetes; order Diversisporales; family Acaulosporaceae; genus Acaulospora; species Acaulospora morrowiae. Next base: position 3,268 of record CAJVPV010003418.1, on the reverse strand, counting down.
TGGGTCCATCATAAATCCTAGATAAATTCAGTAGGTAAGTGGATAAGCAAGAAAAGATAATCTAGGAAGATTGTTAAATAAGAAGAACTTTTGAAGACCAGAAAAACTTAATGTATTTGAGGGTATGCAGTAATTGCTTAATGAACTGACTATCTTGTAACTTAAGATCAAAGGGAATAGATTAGGTGTAGTTAACATGGTCAGTCCTATTTTCAAGACATCCAGGTTATGTATGGACAGATAAGTCTCTGACTATTCATAAAGGCCTATTGAACTCAGCTTGAAGAATGTTTAGATTAGAAGAAACTGGCCAGAGAAAATGTGGATAATTAATACTATAGAGTCTATTAGATTATAATTAAAGATTGCATACTTTATAGTCTGAATAGATAGTTTGGTTCCAATATGTTCCTTTTGATCACTTTGGAGATTGGTTGCTATATTTCTTCAGATCTTGTTAAGAAAACTTTATTTATTTATTTTTTTTTTGTATAGATAGTGTGCAGCACTATTAGACATACAGAGTTTTAACTTCAGTCTATTAGTTAATGATAAACTACCTTTCAGATCACACTTAGAGACTTTTAGTTGTAAACAAGTGAATCAGATTTCATGTTTATACATATAGTAAAGTCCTTCTTTATGTATTTTAAAGTTAATAAACAATAAATGCTAATATAATTTTAGAAAAAAAATAATAATAATTATAAAAAAATAAATTAAAATATTTAAAAATTTCATTGATTAATTTGTTCAATTAATATTTGTAATTAACAAAAAATTTAAAAAAATTATTTTTTTTTTTAATATTAAAGCAAGGTATTACTCATAATCTTTATTAATAAAGCAAAAGTTTAACTTGTTATATAATTAATATTAAAATATAAGTTATATCACTATAGATATTAACCTACCACTTATTAAACAAATATATTATTTGAAAAATCCTTAAGCAAGGAAAACCTGAGAAACTATTTGTTGTAAAAAATAAAAAATAAAAAAACATTTGAGACAAAATCATTGGCATTGTAAAATATTTGAGTAAAAAGAAAAAGAAAAAGAAAATATTGAAGCTTTTGTTAAATATAGTTCTTGAATGCAACTAGTTGTTTTAGTTGAGTGTCGGTACCATGCAAGTTACATATAACTTGATGGGTTTGATTATATGAGATTTTGTGATGTTGTTATTATATGATGTTGTTATTATGTGATGTTGTTGTGTTGTGATGTAGATAATAAGGTGACTGGAACATATTCCAGATATCTATTATATTGTTTTGGTGAATTGTTGTGTATTATAATTACTGAAACCCACACAGGGTACTGATCACGTGCTCTCCCAATCTAATAAATTGTTATGTTATTTTGGTGTATAGAGGTAGTACAGAATATGATTGATGTTTTGTGTATTGTAGATCGTTTGATGGAGATAAGCTAATTGTGGTTTTTGTGTTGAAATTTATGAGCGAGGACTGATAACTAGCTAGAAGATTATGTAAAATCTTGCACTAGTTACTATCAACAGAAAACAAAAAAAACTCTAAAAAAATAAAATGCTGCCTCTTAAGAGTATAATTGTTTTTGAGTTAGAAATGAGAGATGTGTTTGTTTTATAGCAGTTGTGTATAAAAATGGCCTTTACATAGAAAAATTTTTTTTTATTTGTCTTCTCTGTTTCAAGTTATTGCCCAGTGCTGTTACCAGTCACTAGATCTCTTAGTGTGGGCTCATTGCTGAAAACCCCAGGGGCCAATCTTATCCTTGAAACCCTCACTGCTCTAAATCAGTTCTCTAGTCTATGTTTTCTCTCCAAAAGACATATTTCACTAGACAAAGTTCCTTGGAAGAAAAAAGCTTTCTAAAAAGGCAATTTTCTACAGATGAAGGTGTTGTAGAAAAGAGTTTTTTTTTTTTAAATTTAAAAAAAATTATTAAATTAAACTTATAGATTCATAGTATAATATAATTTTTTATAATGTAAAAAAAAAACATATTTATTTTTTAAAAATTTTCTTATATGAAATTTTCTTGAAAGATGTATTTTTCTTTTTCTCTTCAATATGCTAACTATACCATAAGCTTAAGAACATAAAGACTTTAAAGACCACTATTATATTGGGATAAAACTTTTGATCAAAGGTTAAACAAGTTCAGGATTTTTGTTTATTCTTTAGTTGCATAAAAAAAATCTGTAGTAATTCTTTTTTTTAACTTTGTTTTTATATACTTTCTCCTTTATTACTTTTATAATAACTATTTTTTTTATCATCCTTAACATTATCAATTTTTTTCTAAAATACATTCAAGTAAAATTTTAAGTTCTTTTACTTGTCTTAATCAAATCCTTTCAAAAAACAATATGGTATGCTTTATTGTACCACCTCAATGACATCAAAAATTTTTTTAAAAACAAAAACCAAAACTAGTTTAACCTTTTCAAATGATCTATATAATCTCAATAACTAATCCAATTCTGATACCCCAATCTAACAAGAATCAAACTAGTATTAACCTGTAAAGATGGGTTCCTAAATTAAAGATAAAGATATAATTCAAATATCCTTTACTATTAAAAAAGTTTTTTTTTAAATATAAAGTTAAAAAAAAACTATCTATAAAGATTTTTTGCAATTTAGGCCATTTGATCCAAATGTTTTTTAAATTATATTTTTATTAAAGTAATAAATAAATAATTATGTTCCTTTTGAAAAGACATAATTGATTTGTGAAATTTTATATACTAAATAATTTAAAGACCTATCCTTATTAACCTGTTAAGAATAATAACAACAACAACATTACATAAAGACTTAACAAAAACTTATCTAAATTCTTGAAAATCTTCTATATTATTAAAAAAAAAATTTCTATTCACTCTAACTTAACTATTTATAGATAGGCATAAGCCATTTATAAACCATTTTTGATGTGGCACTACTTACTTAGTATAATGTAGCATTAAAAGTTATACATGTAATAAATTAACATTAATCTAAATAAATGTTTAATATTATAACAATACTATTATTTAGTAAATAAAGTCTTGCATTTTATACTTATTCATAGTAAAAATAATAATAATAATAATAATTTTTTAAAATTAAACTGGAGTATTCACTAGGGAGTATGTGCTTATGTCGAAGGTTCTTCTCTACTCATGTGATGGATTGAGAGAGGTGTGATGTGAAAGGTAATCTATATAAAGATAATTAACAGTATAAGCCTCTCATAAGCATATAAGCCCTATAGGTTAGGTAGTTTAAAACTA
>CAJVPV010003417.1:0-11319 GCA_910591835.1 Acaulospora morrowiae | reverse complement strand
ATTCTGGAAATGGTTGAAGAAAGGGATCTTGAAACTATCCATTGATTGAGTGAAGCTATAATTCCAGAAGGCATGGCTTGGGAGAGAAATCAACAATAGAAAACCAATATCTTTTCTGATTAGAAGTCTTCAAGCATAAAGTTTCAAGAAATACTTTCCTGGAAGTGTCCTTAAACATTCTTGGACATCAACTACTCCATTGAAAATTAAACAGTCTAACTGGCCACAGATGGTAAGAAGTGGAAATCTATGAGGGGCTTGGGTTTTAAGTTCACTGAGATAACCTTTTTAATGATAGTTAGAATAGATGATAGCTTTTTTTTTCTTTTTTCTTTGTCAAAAAATTTCTTTTTTATTCTTTTTTCCCCTTGTGTAGTTTCTACAAGAGAGGGTGACACAATTTGGATTTATAGTCGTAATTGTGAAGGTGATCTGCAGGTGCTAATTCTATCAGAAATTTGGGATCTTAATCTTATTCTTTAGGGGAACAATACATCACCCCCATAAATTGCATCTAGAGACTTCGGCTAAAAACAGGTAAGTTGGGTCAGGAAATTTATACTTTGCATGTATTCTCGTGTGTATAATGATTCTTTATTATTTAATAAATAAATGATACCAACCTGATTGTGGAATTAAAAAAAAAAAAAACAATATTGATATTTTAAAGTATTATATTGAAAAATTTTTTTAATATTAATTTTACAAAATATCATATTGAATAGTATCAATTGAAATCCTAAATCTTGCTTTTTATATTTTTATAATTTACTTTATCCTTATATATAAATAGTTCCTTTCTTAACTTTTTTATTATTTAAGAATTTTTTTATTAGAAATATATCTATTATAATAGATAATAAATTAATATTTATATTTAGTATTTGTATTATAGGATAAAGTGATAGGAAACTTTAGTGATAGTTAAACAGGCAAAAAATAAAAAACAAAAAGTTCTCTATAGTTCATGCTTGAGTATAAATCCACTTTTATGATGTTAAGTTAATACTCAGGTTAGAATAAGGGCAGTGTGTCAGTTAAATTAGACTATTTATATAATGATTATTTATAATTTTTAATTTATAATAAAAATCCTTACATGTATCATATTTTAGTTCTTAAAAAAAAAATTAATATTTATAAAATTTAACTTTGTTTATCTATCTTATATATTAATATTAATTGTATAATAATAATGATTATTTTTTTAATAAAGATAATAAAACCTATCTTATTTTAATTATAAAAAAAAATTAAGTTGTAAAGTTTAGTTGAAATTAAATTAGAAGTTTTATTTTATATAATTATTTTTTTATATAATATATTACAATTCCATAATCATTAAAAAGATCAAAAATTTTACTTTTATATAATTAGGATTTTGAACCAAGTACAGAAATAATATCAACTTTGATATCAACTTATAATAAATTTAATATGTGAATTATGATCTACTATATTAAACTTATAGTAAATTTAATACTACTTGATATTAAAATAGTATTATTAGGAATTTTATATATAATCTAATTAAAAAATTTTTATAATAACTTTTTATAATCAAATAAATTTAAATTATAAATCTTTATTTTAGTTTATAAAGCTTTATTACTAAGTTATTAATATATAAGTAGAATTTTAAACCAAATACTAAAATAGGACTAATTTGATATTAATTTATAATAAATTTAATATATGGATTGTAATTCACAATATTAAACTTATAGTAAATTCAATATTCACTTGATACCAAAATAATATTATTAAAAACTCTACCTATAGGTTATTATTATTATTATTATTATTTATTTTATTAAATTAATTTATTATATAATAAAAAATAATATAATTGATTAGATTTAATCTAAATAATCAATAAGCCTGTTAAAATAATACAGAAGTTAAATATCATTTAAAACACAGTTTGTACTTTTTCAAGTTATTAATAAATAAAATAAATAATAATGATTTGTTACTTTTTTTTTAAAAAAAAAAACTTAATAATAAAAATATTATTATAATTACAAAAATATTTTATTTAAATTAATTAAATATTAAAATAAAAAATTAGTCCAAAAAATTATAAATAAAAAAATTAAAGAGATAAACTTGTTCTAATAATTGTCTTTTTTTTGAATATCACTGTATACACAGTGAAATTTAATATAGCAAATATTCGATATAGTGGAAAAATATAAAAATCTCAATATAGTGAAATAGACTCAAAAATAGCTATAATAAAATAATCTTGATGTAATGGATTTAATAATAAAATTTAAAAAAATCTTACTATAGTGAAATTTTCAAATTTTTTTACTAATTGCCCTAGGGTTACGTTACAGTGTATTATGTTATTTATGTTATTTATGTTAATTTATGTTATATTATAAAAAAAAAATTTTTTTTTTTTACAAATATTCTTATCTGAGATGTATATAAATGACGTAACAAAGCGAAATCAAATACAAGGGCTAATTAATTCCACCGAGGCTTGGCCGTTCTAAGCCATGGCTCCATTTTATCAACGTCCCGAAAATGCTCTGAAAAGAGCCGAAGGTAGGTATATTTATGTTTAAAGATAATGGATATAAGCAATATTTTTAACGGCGTCATTAAAAGTTTAAAAGTTTGATCACCAGGTTCAAAGATAAATTAATATGAAACTGATCGGAAAAAATATTTTTATCATTAGAATTAATTACAGTTGGTCAAAATGCTGCCGCCCTGACATCTCTCCATGAGGTAATTTCAAAACGCCGTGGCACACCGCTTACAGCATTAGAGCCAATTATGCTTCGATTTGTGGAATTGTGTGTCAATCTGAGGAAAGGTAAGACGGCAAAAGAAGGCTTGCACCAATACAAAAATATTTCACAAAACACTAGCGTTGCAACTATTGAGGTTAGTAGAAATGTTTAGGGATATAATAATGTGAAGTATCTAAACTTATGTTTATAGAATAGCTCATTTCTTTTTTTTTCGAATATAGCTCGTTATAGAGAAATTTATTGAACTCTCCGAGGAAAAGGTAGCAGCTGCCCAAGCAAAGGCAGATCAAATTACTTTGGATGCAATTGATGATCTCGAGGCATCCGAAACTCCAGAGTCAATAATGTTGAGCACCGTAAGCGGTGAACAGAGTAAAGATAGAACTGATAGAGCCGTAGTAACACCTTGGCTCAAGTTTTTGTGGGAAGCTTATAGAACGGTTTTGGATATTTTAAGGAATAATGCTCGTTTGGAAATTTTGTATCAAGTAAGTTTAATAAACTTTCATTTCTTATTTACATGTTATATCTTTACTTACATATTGCCTTCATATGTATAGCAAACTGCCCATCAAGCATTTCAGTTCTGTCTCAAGTATACTCGAAAAACAGAATTTAGACGCCTTTGCGATCTTCTTCGTAATCATCTTCAAAACATAACAAAATATGCCCATCAGCAATATTCTATAAATCTGAATGAGCCAGAAACTCTTCAGAGACATTTGGATACTCGATTCTATCAACTCAACGCCGCGGTTGAACTAGAGCTATGGCAAGAAGCATTCAGATCAGTTGAAGATATTCATAATTTGTTATCGATGTCTAAGAGACCTCCAAAACCTGTAATGATGGCAAATTATTATGATAAATTGACAAAGATTTTTTTGGTCAGCGAAAATTACTTGTTCCATGCTTGTGCCTGGAATCGTTATTATACATTGGTAAAGGCCCAAAATAAATCCTTAACCGATGAGGAAAACACGAGGATGGCTTCATTTGTGTTATTATCTGCTCTCGCCATTCCCGTTATTGCTGGTTCCAAGACTCGCATGCTTGAAATTGATGATAATAAAAACAAACAACATCGACTTTCCTCGTTACTGGGTATAGGCCACTCACCTACTAGGTCTGGTTTGTTAAAGGAAGCGGTATGTAAAAATTTTTATTTAATTATAAGATCGTAATTAATTTAATAATATTGAAAATATTTAACTAATATCAATTTAGCTCAACAAAAATATTTTGCGTAGAGTTCGTCCAGAATTGAGGGACCTCTACAATATTTTAGAAGTTCAGTTTCATCCGTTGTCGATTTGCAAGAAGATAGAACCCATTATGAATCATCTCGCCCAAGATCCTGAAATGGCTAAATATGTGAAGCCTCTGCACCAAGTTATTCTAACACGTCTATTCCAGCAATTATCGCAAGTTTATGATAGTGTTAAACTTGATTTTGTCATCAATCTTGCTTCATTTGCACCTCCATATAATTATGATGCGGCAACTATTGAAAAATTTATTATGAATGGGTGTAAGAAGGGTGAACTTTCAATTCGCATTGATCATTCTACAAGTAGTTTGACATTTGAGACAGATCTGTTTGCAGCATCTAAAAATGCGGATGCTGACGGTGCGAAACTGCAAGCATCGCCTGCAGAACGGATGCGGGATCAACTCTCACGGCTCGCAAAATGTTTTTATACTACCGTTCACATGATAGACCCTACTATCATTGAGTCCAAGAAAAATGCAAAGAAACAGGCTCTTTCGCGTGCCTTAGCTGGTATGGAAGAAGAACATAATAACGCTCTAGCTCGTAAAGCAATTATTGAGAGAAGGAGAGAACTGGTAGAAACTTTGTTGATGCGCAGGGAAAAAGAAAAAATGCGGCAAAATGCTATCCGTAAAATGCAAAAGGATGAAGAATTAAAACAGAAACAACTAGAAGCAGCCAGAATACGTGAAAAAGAAAAAAGAAAACGTGAACTCGAAGCTATTCAAAAAGATGAAGCACGCAAATTTGCAGAGTCTCTTAAAGCAAAAAATTTTAAAGTTCAATTGGAGGTAAATATTATTAGTGGATTATCGTTCAAAATATATAATACTATATTATTAACCATTTTTATAATAACTCTTAAGGATTTGGAAAACTTGGATACTGACAGACTTGTTCAACTTCAAGTTGAACAGCTTGAGAAGGAAAAGCGTGAACTCAACGAACGTCTTAGAGCTATCTCTAAACGTATGGATCATCTTGAACGTGCCTATCGCAAGGAAGAAATTCCGCTTCTTGAAAAAGATTATGAACGTCAAAGGAAGGCCGACAAAGCTTACCATGAAGCGGCACGTAAATTACAGCTGGAGACTGCGGCCGCTAAGCATGCAGAGGATCTTAAATTGAAAGAAAGACTAAAAAGGATTCTACCTGATTATCTCAAATATCGATCGGAGATTGAAAACAAACGTTCTGAAGAATTCGAAGACCGTCGAAGAGCTGCACAAGCTAAAATTGAAGAAGAAAAAGAGAAAAGGCGGCAACTTTACAGAGCAAAAAAGGAAGAAGAAAGAAAGAGAAAAGAAGCAGAGGAAGATGCTCGACTAAGAGCCGAAGATGAAGAAAAGAGGCGAAAAGAAGCAGAAGAGGAAGCTCAACGAAGAGCTGAGGAAGAAGAAAGGCGTAAGATTGAAATTTTTTTTAATATTTGATATATTTGCATTATATTAGAGATATTCACGTTAGTATGTTTTAGTGACCCGACGCGCTGAAGAAGAAAGTCGTGCAGCTGAGAAATTGGAATATGAAGCGAGGAAACGGTATGAATATGTTAGATAAATAATGTTTTGCACTAGGTATATTATTAATTTTTTTTTTGAACATGTTAGTAAACTTGACGAGCAAGCTGCCCGACAGCGTGAGGCAGAAAGGTCTGCTGAAGAAAGACGGTTGGCACGCGAACGTGAAACTGAGCAAAAAAGAGCACAAGAACGAGAAGAACAGGAACGACTTCGTCGCCGTCGTGAATCAGAAAAGTCTTCAAGTACTATGTCTACTAGTACTGGATATGTTCCTCCACATCTTCGTCGTTCACAAGAAGAAGGTGGTCTTCGGCGTCAATCAACGGATACCTCAAATAAAGAGGAATTATCTTGGCGTAGAGGTGGGCGAGGGACCGGACTTGGTCGTGCAAATGCATCGGAAGATACTCAACGTCGCCCTGCACAGACCCGTCGTGATACTGATGATTTGTGGCGTCGACCTTCCGCCAGCCGTAGTAACACTACCGAGGAAACTGATAAACGTCGTCCTGAAACAATACGTCGTACAACGAATGAAGAAGGGGAGCGACGTCGTGGTTCTAACACCCTAGTACGAGAAGAATCACTTAAAGGAGACCGTGAACCAGAATGGAGACGCAGTGGGAAATCATCAAAAGATAATGAAGATCATGAGCAACCTTCCTCAGTGTCGTCCAGAGGCCCTACACGTATAGTAAAATCAGATAATGTATGGAAACCTCGTGTAAGGCAGAATCTTGATTCTTCCATTGCAGAAGGAACTAACTCTGGACGGGAAAGTTTGATTGCGACATTACAAGGTCAAACACAAGAAATGGAGGAGGATTCATTTGTTGCAGAACCGGAACAAGAAGTAGAGTCAAGTGAGCAATTGGTGACATCTGATTCAAATAAACAACCTCCAACCGAAGTAAGTGATGATGGGTTCACTGTGGTCAAGAGCAGGCGTCGAAAAAATTAATTTGGTATTTTGGTGCAGAATATACCAAAATGTAAACAAAAAACTCCCATTTGGCTTATTGAATTTATGGATAGGTAATGTTGAGCAAGGAAAGATGTTCAATAAAGTTTTTTTTTTTGAACAATTTCTTTTCAATTTAAAGGTTATAATTTCTTTAGTACATAAATTAATTTGTTTTCATAAATAACATTGTTTGATAAACCTGTTATTGGATTTCACATTTAATATTTGGAATTGTGTTTATATAATTCAAAGAAACATAAAATCTTAATTGGCATTATTCAGATTATATATAATTTTAAAATATTTCAAGATTTATTGAAATTAAAAATTTTTTTTTATTGATAATTAAAGATTATTAAGCAAAAAATCTTTTTAAATATATTATTATATAATTAACTTATTATTATAATTTATTTTATTGATAAATTTTATATAAAAATTCAATAATTAATTAATAAAAATTTTTTTTCTAATTAAACAAGTATTATTTAATATTAAAATATAATATATAATAGTTTAGTTACTTTTATATACAATACTTGAATACTTGTCTTTGATAAAATTATTTCTAGAAAAAAAAAAAAACTCTTGAAAATTTTCTTTTATAGTAATTTTCTTGAAAGAAGTGCTTTCCTCTTTCTCTTCAATATACTAATTATGCTATAAGCTCAAGGACATAAGGATTTTAAGAACCACTGTTGCATCAGAATAGAACTTCTGATCAAAGGCCAAGCAAGTTTGAAAGTCTTGTTTGTTCTTTGATTGTATGAAGAAAAGCCTATAGCAGTTCTTCTTCTTAATTTTGTCTTTATACATTTTTTCCTTTATTATTATTATAATAATCATCCTTCTTATCATCCTCAATACCACTTATTTTTTCCTAAAAGTATATTCAAGTAAAGTTTTGGGTTCTTCTACTTGTCTCAACCAAACCCTTCTAAACAATTTAAATGAAGTACACTTTACTATGCCACTTCAATGATATTAAAAATTTTTTCAAAATCAAAAACCAAAACCTGCTTAACCCCTTCAAATGATCTACACAATCTCAATAACCAATCAAACTCTGACACTTCAATTAAACAAGAACCAAACCAGTATTAACCTGTTAGAGATAACAATAACAACATTATCATACAAAAACATATCAAATACTTATCAAATAAAGATCAATTTTCTGAAAATCTTCCATATCACTAAAAAAAAAATTCATATTAGCCATAACTTAGCAATTTATGAATAGGCATAAGCCATTCATGAATCACTTCTATTATGATTTCATCCACATGGTATTTTTATTATTTTAAAAGCTTTTTATGTAATAGGCTAGTATTAACTTAAATGAATGCTTAATGTAATAACAAGATTATTAATTAATCAATAATGTCTCATATTTTATGCTTGTTTATAGTAAAAATAAAAAATAAAAAAAATAAAAATATTTATTTTAATATATTTGTTTCAAAGTATATATTGAAATTATTGTTTACAATTTATTATTACAATTTTTTTTTTTAACTGTGACAGTTATTAATCAAAGCTTTAATTTATAAAAAATTACTTATTATTAACAATATTACAAATATATGAAGGTTAACATATATCTCTCTTTGTTAAGAAGAGTTTAATGCAGAACTTAAAAAAATGATCCATCTATCCTAGTTATTTTTTCCAAAAACTGTTCAAACAGTAACAAAAAAATTTTCAAAATCTATATATCTCAGGTAGTGCCTAGTAGAAAATTAAGAGATTTGTAATACCCAATTACATGAAGGTGCTACAGTCAGATATACAGATTTGCTTCCAAGTTATAAATAGGATTTGGCACACTTGCTTTCCAAAATTGGTTTAATGTATAGCAGGCAGAGTAGAGAAGGAAAAAGTTAATTTTTTATATATGAAAATGCTATAGTCACTTTTTACAGGTTGGCCTTCAAGTCATATAAAGAGTTTGGCATATCCATTTTCCAGGCATGACAGGAGTGTCCAATGGATAAAATTGGGTTGGAATTTCTTAAAAACATTGTTATCTAATCATGCATATGAATCTACATTGTTGAGAGGTATGCAAGAAACTTTTGTTATCAATACCAGCTCTGTTTGTAGAAGTAACTAGAATTCCTAGTTATCATATATTATCTTATTAGGTATTCTAGACATCAGTATGTCACTTATAGAATTCTATACCAGTATTAGCTACTATATGACTGGATACAGTGAAGCACAACTTCTTGAAAGTTTGAATAACAATAGTTGTATAGTAGCTTCTTAGATGTATCTAGTCTAACTATTAACAAATAAACAACATTGAATATAACAATAATAACTATGCTGATTTTTTGAAGAGGATAAACCATTTATCCTTTTTCTAAAAAATTATAGAAGCAAGAAATTTTCTAGGACCCATATCATAAAAAAAGTTGCCACTTCTTAATATGGTTCTTGAGAAAAAGGAGCCAACTGGCCAGAGGAGAAATGAGATGGAGGGTGGCAGTTTTAAGAGAGAAAGAGGCCTAAAGAGAAAAAACTTTAAAGTGAAGAAAAAAATTTTAATTTTGACAAGTAAAGGAAAAAAGAAAAAAGGAGGAGGTATATATTAAAAAAGATTTGTAGAAGAGAAAAGAAAAGAAAAGAAAGGAAGAGAAAAAAATAATAGAAAAAAAATAATATTGGGGAAAGGGGAAAAGCAAAAAACAATTTAAAAATTTCCTTAAAAGAAAATTTTCAAGTGTAGAAGAGGAAGTGGGAAAGAGTTTTTTTTTTTTAATTTATTATTACAATTTATCTTGTTAAATCTTAATTATATTTATGTTTTTAACTATCTTTTTTCTTTTTTAATTTTAACTGTAATTTTTTTATGAATTTTATTATTATTTATATTATCTAATAAATAAAATAAATAAATATATATATATATATACAGTATATATTTTCTATAATCAAACAAGTATTTATTGTATTTATTTAATTATTGGAGTTAAAACATACAAGTATAAAACTTTTATGTATAAACTAAGCTAATATTAAATACCTGTTTCTAATTGTCAATCTCTAAGTATGATTTTGAAGATTAATAAAGTTGCTTACTTATCTTTTTTATTTCTAAGAGGATTTGAGTTTATTGTCTATAGTTCATTATTACAGTTTACCTTAACAAGATCTTGATTATTTTATATTCCTAACCATTTAATTCTCTCCTTTATATTGTTCTATAAGATTTGTATAAGGGTTTCTGAAATCTTGATATCTTTGATTACTGGACTTGTATCTGTCTATATTACTGTTGTCTCATTTTCTTTTTTCTAAGGTTTGTGTTTTTTCTTGGACTTGAAGACTTCTCTTGATATTCTTAAGTTGAAACCTGTCTCTTTTTTTTTGTTGCATGCTTTTTTATAGTTGTGGATTTTTTCATATTTTGTATTCCAGATTTACTGACAAAACTCTAGGGTTCCAATCGGTTTCGGTACTAATTTTTATGTAAAAATACCGAATCGAAAATTTCAATACTGTACCGATCGGTTTTGGTACTGTACTTAGGGCTCCTAATGATACCACTTTGATATCAGTTCAATACTTAAATTTACTATAAAAACATATGAGTAGGTCACAACTCATATATTAAATTTACTATAGATCGGTACCATTTCGATACCAGTTTGATACCAGTTCGGTATTTTTTTGGAACCCTACAATAAAGATTATGCACCTTGTGTATGTTCCACTATAAAAAAAAATAATAATAATAACATAATTATATTAACACTATAAACAAATCAATACTACTATTACATTTGTGTATTAGCAATATAAATACAGTACATTAACTCCTATCCATCAACAAACATGTTAATATTTTATTAATAGTACAAACATGTCAACAATTTATAACTATCCAAACATGTCAACAATATAATAGTATTACAAACATGTCAACAATATAATACTATTACAAATATGTCAACAACTTATCATTTCTATTAATACATCAATGACTTGTCAAAACAATGCCTACAAATTAATTATACCAATTTCTATCTATTACTCCAACCAATTCACTTCAAGTTCTATCAACATTCAAATCTTATTATGTATTAAACAGCTTTACTCTTTTAGACATCATCCTTATAAAAAGAAGAAAACAGCTTTTTGTATTAATATACATGAATGAAAATAATAATATAGTCATCACAGAACTTTTCAACTCTATCACTGCCCCACTATTATCAAACTATCATTCTAAATGATTCATTTTGACACAGAGCTTGACTTATTCCAAATCCTCAAATCTTCTGTAATTCAAATTGACTTTTCAATTAAGAGTCAAGACAGTCTTCAGGTCCAGGCTACTACTCCAAAAGTCAAACTTGCCACCCACTTGGATAAGTTTCTAAGGTTTCAGGATTCCTTTCAAAAAACTTTTTTAAGTAACTAGCACCTTAGAGAAGAAGTCTTGAACAGTGTATTCAATAAAGATTGGGATTATTCCAAACATATTCCTTGGAATATAATCAATATTGAAAGAAAAGTCAGTGGAGAAAACCAATTATATAATCTAAGAGCAAACTTCCAACTAAGCACAGCAAATCAATCTGTCTCTATGCAAATTCTCAATCTTATAGATTCTACACACCCCTATCATAATTTACCGAAAAAAATTATTACATAATTTTTTTTTTTATTTTTTGACATTTTTATAATAATGTGTAAAAAAAATTTTTTTTATTAAAAAATAAAAAATTTTTTTTTAAATAAAGCTTAAATTCTTTAATTTTAATAATTAAAATTTTAGAA
>CAJVPV010003416.1:0-11322 GCA_910591835.1 Acaulospora morrowiae | reverse complement strand
TTTGGCGCAAAAAATAAATTATCTATTTTACTGTCGAAATATTAACTTCTTCAAAATGAGGTTTAAAAAAAGTGTACTATTTATATGCCGAATAAATTATACACTGCTTTATAGCCGAAGATAAAAATTATATAATTTTGATTAGCCGAATTATATACTTTTTTAATGAATGATTGACAAGTGGCATTGTGCCGAATAAATCCATTTCGACTAGTGTAACAAACTTATGAAAATAAACTTTAAACAGCAAACTTTTTTTGATAAACTTTTAAAAACAATTTATGACTAGTTTTTAAAATAAACTTTTAAATAGTAAATTTTTTTTTTGATAAACTATTAAAACAATTATCAAAAAATATGACCTGTGGGTCAATAATGTAGTGGTTAACACTCCACAGGTCAGATCACAAGATACCTGTTCAACTCCAGGTGAAGGCGGTTGAACTGAATTAAGAATGGTATCTGGGGCCATAACCTGTTAAGCCCTGTTTCCCATAGGAAGTCATTTGCACACTGATCCAGTGGGACGTTGGGATTGTGATCTCCAGAAAAGGTGTTGAGGTGTGACGATCGTCTGGATGGTGCTATGATGATCGCCAGAAGTATGCCAAGGGTGATTGAGCAACATGGTAAGCCAAGAGGCATATGTTCAACTTTCTTAATCAAGACTCCCCTTGCGTTTGAGTGTACAGACTGGGCTGTACCCCATCCTAATCAAACCCTGATCCGCTCCTTTCAATGGTGGTTAGAACTCTAGCCAAAATATTCTAATCTGGTGCAGAGCCTAATTGGTTTGAAAAATAACCAGCCGCAAGTGGTGAGAAGGATTACAGTTCCACAAAGAAGTCGCAGGCCATTGGAGATGTGATCTGAGGTCTGGTGATAAAGTGAGAAGGCACTTGGACTAACCCCCTTAATCAAGTTACCTTTAGGCAAAGCTGAACCAATAGGTTAGGTAGTTTAAACTAGTAGTAAGATTTCTACACCCTATAGGTTCCCACCTAGTGTCACAAAGGAAATCACTCAAGGTGATAGGTTCCTGGGCATTGGACGTAAGGTAGTATGTGGGGGATAATCTACATAGAGTATATAATATACTGACTTGTATGAGTCCTAATGCTGCATATGTAATTGGTATAAGGTACTTATCAATAAAAACACTGCAGATCCACATTTACACCTTAAAAAAAAAAAAAAAAAAACAATTATCAAAAAATTTTCAATAATTAACTTGATATCAAACTTTTGTAAACTTTTGTTCAATTAATTATAAAGAACAATTTAATTAATAATAATTATATAATAAAAAGTTTAAAAAATAAGTTTTAATTAGGTTATTATAAGCAAGTTCAAATACTTTCTTTCCCTATTATATCTTAACAAGTCTACTCTCAACAAACTCTAATCCAAGATTAACAAGCTTATTAAGTCAGTCTATAAAATCACCTCCAGGTGTTCTAATGCAATTCTTATCAGCTATAGTGGTCTCAACATGACTCTTCTTGAAGAAAAGCAAAGATTCTTACTAATTGATAATCTAATCTCCAAACTTTCCATGCCAGCAATCAGAAAGTATATTCTTCAAGACCTGTGATCAATTCAAAAAAATGAATCAATATAGTTCTGTTTGATTTGCAATTCAGAAAAGTTCAATCAGGATAACTGGATCACCTATACAATCAAAATTGCAAAGAATCTTTAAATTCAAATCTGTTTGACTGATTGCCCAATGTATCTTAGTAATGCTGAAAACTCTATTGGTCTTCTATTTAAAAGTCTGCCTTCCCCTAACAAAACTACAGCAATTAATATAGCAAATGCCTTAAACATTAAATTCATTAACCAACTCTTGAGATACAATAGCACAGAAAAGCTCACATGGCTCCAACTTATATTATATATAGGAATAATACACTGTGAACCTGAGCCTAATTGGTTTAAGAATTTCAACAATTCAAACAATCTCTTTGAAACTTATGGCCTGGTACCAAATCCCAAACCTTTATTTTGGTACTTATACAACTCCAACTGTATCATCAAGATATACAAAAGAAATCATAATATAAACGAAAAGGCAAATCTTAAAGAAAAATACTACTTTATTGATCCAAATAATATTTTGTCTACATCAGGAAATTTTTTGAGCAGAGGAACTCCGCATATCTCCGCTATTATTAGAGATCTCCGGAGTATCGAAAAAATATATATAAATTTCAAAAATCTTCAAAATTTATTTCCTCCGGAGATTTTCGAAGGTTTTCGAAAGTTATTAAAATATTATAAACATTTGCGAAAACCTTCGAAAATCTCTGGAGGAAATAAATTTTTGGAGATTTTCGAAATATATATATATATATTTTGATACTCTGGAGATCTCTAACGACGGCGGAGACATACGGAGATATACGGAGTTCTTCTGCTCAAAAATTTCCTGATGTAGGTACAATAGCTGACCACTAGGATTATCATCTGTTGACTTTTGCACATTGTCTTTCACAAGTCCTACAGCATCATTATTATGAGTAGTTTTAAATTTCAACAATTTAAATAAACATCAACTATATAACATAATCAACAAACTGTCAATTATATTATAATAAGGAGAAGACATTCTTCAATTCATCGACAACTTTTCCATTTCTTCTTCCATTTTTACACTTCAAAGAATTGACTTCTGCCAACAGTACTATTTCCAACTTCACCAAAGCAAAATCTTTGCAAACAGTACAAAAATTATTTCAACCAATCCAGGACATCCCCTAGGTGACTTCCTTCATATAATAATGGATATTTTGCACTGGTACCCATCAAACTGCATTATGGAAATAAGAAGCAAAAAAAAATTCTTCAAGAAGTATCCAGCTATCCAAGAAGAATGACAAAAATCAACTTCACTTCAATAATATTAAGAATTAACAAACTAATATAAGACAAATCAATTCAAATCAGATATACCAATCCCAAATCCAATCCAAGATCCAACGATACTCTTCAATGGATCAATCCATTACTTCACTTCTCTGAAAGTCCTCTAATCAACAATCTGCAGTTAGGTAGCAGTGTCAGATAGTGCAAGAAAATCCTAAGTATTATCAAGACCTATATAATCTGTGAAAGCTCATTAGTTCTAAAAACATTCGAATACATCTACAAACCTTATGGCCTCAAAATCATCAACAAATCCAATCAAAAAATAAAGAACTCCAAAGCTAATAAATACAGCAATCTTATTGCCTTCAGAATTAAATTGCTCTCAGGAACTCTTCCTACAAGAGAAAACCTTCACAAATTATATTCAGAACAATATCCTGATCCATATTATTCCCAGTATAGTCTATGCATTGAGGATATCAAACATGTCTTCAAATGCTCATCAGCTTCAGGAAATATTAATCAACTTATCAACACCATCAACAATATTTTCCATTCCAATGGCAGTTATAAGTCAATCTCATATATTTGGCAGTTAGCAGAACTGGCATACAGCATTATTGACAATATTTTCTCTACTATCAACTTCTTCAACTGAGTTGAAGCCTCAACCAAGACCTTAACTTGTCTATATAAATCAATCTGGATATTTCACTGCATTACAGCAAACACTTCTTCCCTTACTAGTATTAAATGAAACAATAATTTCCATAGTAACATATCAAAACAAGTAACCAAAAACCCAGCTAAACCCACATCTTTTAACAACTTTTTCACTTCAACATTAACTACTATAAACATACCTACTATAGTAGTTAATTCTTATATCCAAAGTAGATTTAATTTTACTAAGTGTATTTTCAAATTAATTTCAGATTATCTTAATTTTTTTTCATCCAATACTGAGTAGGTAATCATAGCTGCTCAGAGCTCCTCAACAAGATGTATTGTTTTAAAATTTCTTTTCAATATTAGTCTAATGATTACTGTAGACAAGCTAGCATTTAATTCATTATACTATTACATATAAAAGATGTTATTTCTTTTACAATGTATATTTATCACTATACAAATTAAATAAAAAAATAATATTTACTTACAAAAAAAAAAAAAAAAAGTTTCAGTGAAGCTTTTCAATAATAATTTAACTTTTATTAAAGTATATAATAGGTTTTGAATATATAAATCATCAAAAATATTAGATAAAATTTTAAAAAATTCTAAACAAATCAATCAAGTCCCAAGAATTTCAAAATAAAGTAAAGTTAATTATTAGAAAAAATTATGCTTTAATTATTTTTAAATAACTTTAAAATAAATTTTAATTCACTACTTCATGAACAAATATGACAATACCAAAATATCTATTGAATCTTCATCAGAACTTGAATTAAAAAAAGTTGTTGAATTCTTAATATCACGTGGAGTTTTAGAATTAATAGATAGCGAAAAAAATAATGAAGAAATTTTAGATAAAGTTGATTATTATTAAATTTTAACTATACATGTGTTTATATTTAATTCAGATATTTTTTAAAAACTGTATTATGTTCATATTACTAAATAACAATTAGTAAGTAATTGGGAATCGTATTTAATTCAGAATCATATTGTTGATCAAATTGCCTTTTATAGTAATAAGAAAACATGTATAGTTTTAACATAATAAATATAATTAATGATGATTTTTATTTTAAAAATCAGATAGTCAGCAAATAAATGTTCAAAATAAGCAAATTCCAAACACATTTAATAAAATGGATAGTATTTTAAAAATATATAACTGGCTTGTAAAACATCCATATGTATTACAGCTAGCAAATCAGATGTACAATGCTTTTTCATTTTTTATTTTCTGTTCCAATTTATTTAATGAATCTATATATTTTGGTAATTCCTTAAAAATTCAATCAACATTAAGATATTTATAAAAATTATTAATTAAAAATTAAAAATTTAATTAAAAATTTATCTTTATTTATTAGGATAATATTCATTTATAGAATGAAGAAATAAAATGTTTTTTTCTTCAAACAAGAAATTCATCTTTGGCAATTATCAATAGATTTGTCAAAAAAACATTTGATTATTCTTCTTATACACAAGAAATATTAGAAATCCAGAGCCAAACCAAGAAAACTTTAAAAGATTTCTGTTATAAATTTAATAGTTCTATAGTAAATCTTGTTAAATCCTTTAAGAAATCACAAGAAAGATATAACAATTAATGTTACTATTTTTTAAAAAATTAAGATTTATTTATTTTTTTGTTTTTTTTTTAAAGAAGAAACAAAATCAATAACGAATAAAGATATAAAAATTTTATTGATGAAAATATTATATCAAATATTTTAAAACAATATATATCAGCAACTAATGAAGTTGAACTTAGAAGATATGGATCTTTTGAAAAATTGATATTATTAGTTTGCGAAACATTTAAGACTCATTGGAAAGAAAAAAATATAAAATGAGTTAAGACTTTAGATAATACTACAAAAGATATGCATATATCTTTGAGAAGTGGAAAAAATATCACTTTCATATTAAAAATTAAATAAAAATTTATTGAAAAGTAAAATTTTATTTATCAAAAATCAAAATTTTATTATCAAAATTAAAATATTTTTTACAAAAAATTTAAAAAATTTCTAATCTATTTCTATTAAAGAGCCATCTCTTAATGCATTAAATTTATAAAAATCTAAATTTAATGATGTTGCGATATTTTACTCTTTATTGATAACAATATCAAGATTAATGATATATAAATTATTATTTAAATTATAAAATAATGATTGTGCATCTTTATTTTTTCTTTAAGTTAGAAGCATATATAAACCAACACAGATAACATTGCGAAGAGTCTTGTCAAAGTCTTTATTTTTTTTTCATGTTTTCATAATGTTGATTTTGGAGGTAAATTGTTGTCAGATCTTGTTAATATCATTTTTCAATAGATTATTTATTATTATTATTTTTTTTTTTGCCTCTAATCAAACTGCAATCGCTATATTTATTAATTATTGATTTTTGTACAAATAAAACAATAGTACATTAAATTCTGGGATTTTATATTAGAGCTAAACTGTGTCTTATTGCAGAACACTCGTCGACAAGTTATTTTTAGATTTGTATGTAATCCTTGAATTCTTAATACCAAGACCACCATATTGTTTACATGATTTAGCTATTTACTAATCATTTCACTACAAGGGAGTTGGTTCATTAAGCTATTACTGCGTAATATTAATTATCTTAGACTTTTCAAATCTTAACTCTTTAAGTATGATCATAGGGAATGATAAAATCACTCCTTTTCTAAGACCGCTCCTTGGCCTTAAGAAAAATTATTGCCAGCTTACATTCAAACTGTCATCCCAATACAAACCTGTGGTTCTAAGAGGTAAAAAATTTTTATTTTTAAGAAAAAAAGAAAGGGAAGTAAAAAGAGTAAAAGAAAAGTTTATTTTGGTAAATAAAAACCCTCCAATATCAACTTCAATTCATCAAGATAAATCCTTTACCACCACTTGCAGCCAGGCAAACCATTTAATTTCCACTATTCTCTTGCTAACTAAAAATGTTCAAGGTACTTATTACAAGACTTACATACTACTTGAAACAAGTCTTACACCTGTTGGGAATTATTGCTTGAGACAAGACTTACATTAATGCTTGCTGTCTTCTCAGGATAATCAACAAAAGAAAAAGCTTCTTACCAAATTGAAATGAGACTTCTTTTGATCTTGAAGAGAAAAGAAACCAGTTCAAGAGGGAAGGGGGGAACATTATAATACTTCTTAACAAAAAGACCTTGCTCTTTTTACTATATCCAATTGCATCATCGGGTTTTGTGTTGTATGAGATAGGGCATATGGGAGTTACATGTCTTGTTTACATTTCTTGCTACATGTAGATCAACTAGTCCTAAATTCGAGCCAATCATCATTCAAGAATTCCGATGTAACCAGAAATTCAGGATCAAACTGAAGTAGGCAAAATTCCTTAGAAAAACCAAAAAAATATTTATACGCTTGAAAAGATAGGAGGAAGCTTGAGGAAAATGAGAGAAGAGTTCCAAAAACTGTGCCAGTCTTTTCTAGAGTCTTGAATCTCTAGAGGAAGAGAGGAGAGAGTTTTTTCTATAGATTCTTTTTCCTAACAAAGTTTTCTTGTCTTTAACTTTATAGGTAGATATTTCTTATATTTATTTGCAGAAATACAAGAAATTTATATCAAAGAAAGAAAGGAACAAGTGGGGGAGACTGTAGTCTCTTGGTATAAGTATTGTTAATGAAAGTGTATAGACTTTATTACAAAGAAATATAAAAATTTTCTTGGAATGTCTGTTTTTTTGTATTGGCAAAGGGATCAGCAGAAAGAGTTTTGGTTATAGAGAATAGATTATTTATTATATTTTTAATGTTATTTCTAAAAAAATATAAATTTTTGAAAAAATTAGAGATTAAAAAAAAAAAACAATAATCAAAACTTACAAATCTATTTTATTTCACAAAACATGTCACTACTCAAGAAAATTAGTTTGCAATTTCTTGTCACTCTTTTTCAATATATTTTGATCTAATTGGGGAAATATAATCCCACAAAAATCTTGAATCAACATATTTGACTTTGAATCATTAAGATTTTGGCACTTGACAAATAAATCATACATCTTACCAAGAATTGAACCTTGAATTCATTTAGGAAATTCCTATGATAATTTGGATAAATAATAAATGATTAATTGATTTTTTTTTTTAAGTTAAGGTGAAATGTGTTTATATATTAGTCTATCATTTATTATAGTAGATATATTTCTAATTAAAAAACCCTTGAGTAGGAAAAAATTAAGAAAGGAACTATTTATATAAAAGGATAAAATAAATTATATATAAAATTTAAGGGGCAAGAACACCATAGTAAATAAAGAATGTAAGAGTATTATGAATTGAAAGAAAGTAGTTTTTTAATGTGAAGTTACTATATATATTGGATTCGAAGTTAGGATTAATCACTCTCCAAAAATTGCATATAGTTAAAAAAATTAAGAATAAGAGATGTTGGAGTAGTAGTGATATGTGTTGAGTTTTGGATGCAATTATCTTTTGTATTAACAATCCCTCCTGCAAGGCACAAACAAAATATGTCTACCTAGATTACCACTTCCTTTTTAATAGCTGAATGTGTCTCCAGCAGCAGTAGAGAAGCACTGGCTTAAACTGCCAAATTATGAAGCACAACTTTCTGATATTTCACTTCCATTCATGACAAAAGTGCTTTACTTTCATCCACATTGGTTAGGCTTAGGCTGCTTTTTTTCTTTAACAGTAGCATTGCTACTTGTAAATCGCAACTTTATTGTTAATAATAATTGTGAAAAGTTAAGTGGTTTGTAGATTAGTAATGTAATTAAGATATTTGTAAGTTGAATATGGAGCCTGCACCAATCTTATTGTGTTGTTTTGATGCTTGTTTAGTTAAAGAATACTGGAACCCACACAGGGTACAGTCATATGCTCTTCCAATTCAGTATGTTATCAGTTGATTGTAATTTTTGTTGTTATTGTTGTTGTATTATTGTTGTTGGTGTGTAAATTTTTTGTTAAAAAAACTGATTGAGGATGAGTTTAAACAGGTTTGGCTTTGTTGTTATGTTAGAGTAAGAAAATTGATTGATTGTTAATTATATGTTAATCTTTTGATAGGATAAATCTGAATAACGTTTTTAAATTAGTTGAAAAAATTTTGAGATAGTAATAAGAAAAAGAGTGAGACGTAGTATTGTTTTTGATAGGAAGAGAAAAAAAAAAGAAATAAAGAATTTGTAAAGATTGTGTTAAGACAAACATTAGATTCAGTAACTATATTTGAATGTGTAGTTGAGTTTGTATTTGTGAGATAGAGAAGAGTAGGAAAAAGAGGAAGACATTTATAATGGTTATATAAAAGAGAAGATTTTTAAAAACAAAAATTATAAAGAAAAAATGCTATAGGCCTTTCTTTATATAACCAAGAGCTAAAAAAAACTCCAACTTGCTTAGGTCTTAATCAAAGATCTTATTCCACTGCAACAGTATTTCTTGAGTCTTTATGTTCTTTTGTTTAAAGCTTATTTATCTTAAGAAAATAAAAGAGAAATGCTTTTTGAAAGAATATTTCCTAAAAAAAAAATTTTTCAAAAATCAACAGTGAATAGGTAAGAGTTTTTTTTTTTTAAATAGTTAATTAATTAATACATATAATTATTAATTATTAATAAAATAATATATATATTATATTTTTCAAAATAACTCTTTTTGCTGATTCTTTTGCCAACTTAAAAAACAGATGTTCTCAAAAGATTTTTATCTTTATGATAATAAAATCTATACACTTTTCTTAAAACAACACTGGTTTTTAACCAGCTGAGCAAGCAGAAGCTACCACTTGTTTTATTTTTCTTTTTCAAAACACTTTTCTTGTTTATTTTTGTAACTAAATACAAGAAATCTACCTAAGAGGTCTATGGCAAGAACATCTTTACAGGAAGAAAACTGACAAGAAAAAATATTCTCCAAAGACTTCCAAAAGACTCAAGAATCCAGAAAAACAAAAAAAAAGAAGTCTCCAGTCTTTCTATTATCTCTTTGGCTTCTTACTTCTTTTTTCTTAAGCATGATTCCTTTTTTTTAGTTTTTCTAGAGAATTTTGCCCACCTCAGTTTGACCCTGAATTTTTTGGTCACACCAGATTTTTTGAAAGATAATTGATCAAGGTCACAAATAGGTTGATCACGTCAGCCACAGAAAATGTAAACAAGACATGTACTTCTCACATGTTCCCAGTTGCACAACACTAAACCGATGATGTGATTGGTTCCTGAAAAAGTTGAATAGTTTTTAGTTAAAGAAGTAGTATAGGAGTATTAGGTGAAGTTGAAGTTGTGAGTAGAAGAGAAGCGACCCTTTTTGTTTCCATCCTTTTATTTTCTTTTTTTTCTTTATTTTTTCTTGAGGACAGAAAGTAGCAACAAGGTCTAGGTCCTATCCCAATCTGGTAACAAGTTGAAGTATCGATATCTATCTTGGAAATGATTGGAGAAAAAAATCTTGAAACTATCCACTGGTTAAGTGAAACTATAATTTCAGAAGACATGGCTTGGAAAAGAAATCAATAATAGAAAACTAGCATTCTTTCTGATTAGAAGTCTTTAAGCATAAAGTTTCAAGAAATACTCTCTTGGAAATGCCCTTAAATGTTTTTGGATATCAATTACTTCATTGGAAATTAAACAGTCTGACTGGTTACAGGTAGTGAGAAGAGGAAAACCATGAGGAGCTTGGGTTTTAAGTTCACTGGGATAACCTTTTCAATGATAGTTAGAATAAATGATAGCTTTTTTTTTCTTTTCTCTTTGTCAAAAAATTTCTTTTTTTATTTCTTTTTTCTCTTGTATAGTTTCTACAAGAGAGGTGACACAATTTGGATTTATGGTCATGACTGTGAAGGTAATCTGCAGGTGCTGATTCTATCAGAAGTTCAGGATCTTAATTCCATTCTTTAGGGAACAATATATCACCTCCATAAATCGTATCTAGAGGCTTTGACTAAAGACAAGTAAGTTGGGTTGAGGAAATTTGTACTTTGTATGTATTCTTATGTATGTAATGGTTCTTTATGATTTAATAAATAAACAATACCAACCTGATTGCAGAATTAAAAAAAAAAAAACAAAAAAAGATAAAATAGTAAAAATTAAATAATAATATTTTTTTTTTTAACTTAACTAATTAAACTATATTTAATATTCTTTATTTAATTTATATTACTAAAAATTATTACTTATTAATTACTTTATAAATTTGAAAATCTATTTATATTAAAATTAATATACTACAGCATTATTAATATTGTTATTATATATTAAGTTCTATTTTTAACTAGGGATATATTAAAGAAAATTTGAAAAAAGAAAAATTGAAAATAGTATTTATTATGTAAATAAAACTTTGCAAAAAAATCTTTTGAATTTAATTATCTGCAAATAAGTATACTATTTAATTTTTATTTTTCTAAAGCTATTTAAAAATATTTAAAGAACTTATCTTATAAATTTACTGCTTATAAATTGTTTTAATTATTGATAGTTACTACTGTTTTGGCTATTTTCCTAAAATAAATAACTGTTAAAATAATTTATTATTGAATTGGAATAAGATCTTTTTGAAAACTTGTAAAAAAAAAACATTAGATATTATAAAAAAACAATTATTAAATCATTTTATTAAAAACAAACACCTTATACAGTGGTATATAAAAATACTTGCACTATATATATATATATATTTTATAATATTTTAATAACTAATTGATAAAATAAGATAAAAATCTATATTAATATATTTA
>CAJVPV010003415.1:0-11324 GCA_910591835.1 Acaulospora morrowiae | reverse complement strand
CCTAAATAAAGTGTCTCCCTGCTATCAGTTCTTCGTCCTATGCTGATCTTTGAGGTTGGATTGGCATATGACAATATGATCAGATGAGAGTTTTTAGTACTTGAAACTTTTCTATTGTTGCTTATATTTTATTTAATACATTATTTGTCAATAATTTTTTTCAATCTATATTTGTTTAACAAGTTATTTATCAATACCTAAAAAAAAATAATATATTAGATCAATAATTAAATATCAAATAGAATCAAAATAGAGTAAATAAAGAAGTTCAGACTATCTAGTTATATTCTCATTGACAAAATGCTTTTATATTATATTTGTATTGCAATTTTTCTATTTGATAGCATTTCATATATGTGTTGCCAATTCCTTGATATAAACCATTCATTTATATTTTTTATACTATCAAAGTTATATTGATTATTTATATAATTGGCTTTTTTTTATAATGATGACAAGATATTAGTGCCAAAATGTGTCCACATACTTTGTGTACTGCAGAAATATTATATAAAACTAAAATTAAAGCCACTTGAATTATTCTTCTTTTCTTATTTTTAGCAGTTGATTCTAACATTATTTCTTGCCATAGTTATATCAATTTATTAACAATTGATACAAGATAGTGATTTATTTTGTGTAAACTTAGTTTACTAGAACCTGATAATATGCCAATAATTAGTATATTTTCATGTTTAAAATATATATCACATGGCAAATTAGCAATAGCTATATACTGTATATAAAATTAGTACTATGCATTTTATTATTATATTCAATAGCAATTCTAAATACAAATCAGTTGTTTTTTTACTAAAAAATAATCTAGAATCTTCATCCTTAAAAGTTTTCAAAATATTGCCATTATAAATATTATATAATAATTCATCAGTGTTTAATCGATTTGTCCAATGTTGAAGATTAGATTCAAAATCTGAATTTTGATATATCTAAAATAATTGCTATCAAATAGTTATATAAGAAAAAATTAATTTTGGCCAGTTAATACTTTCATTTAATAATTTGGATTGTATATATAATGGAATATTGCAAATTCTTCTTTGAGTTGTTGAATTTAAAAATTTGATATAAATGTATTTTATTATTGATAGTCAATTGTTTTTTCGAAAACTTAATATATTATCTTGTTTATATAATTTGTGACATTTTTGACATACTACAAAATTAACAAATTGATCTGATAATTCAAGTAATTTTTTGGCCATATATAATAATTCACAAAAAAGTTCAAATTTGCTACTGCCAATTTTAATTAATACTAACTTTATAAATTTTATAAATGTTTTTATTACAGTATCCAGCAAATTAAATCTTATTTTAAAATTCATAATCTATAATAAAATCCATATAAAATGACTATCAGCAAATTTGTTAAAATATGGTGGAACTTTATAATCAGAAGCCAAATAATTTTTAAACATGTTATCAGAACTGTCATTAAATTCATTATTGACTGCAGATTCAAATTTATTTTTTTTGACTTCAGATTTAGATTTGCTATTTTCAGCATTAGTATTATTCAATATTGAATTTTGTTAATTATTGCTTAAAGTCATAATTCAATTTAACAAAATATTCTTAATTCTTTGCCAAATAATAAATTCTTAATCTGCTAAGTTTTTAGTTTTATTTTTTGGTACCTATATTAAAACTCTGTTCATGAGTCAATAAGTAATTCATTGCATTTATTACAGTTATAAATAACTTTTATTTTTTTAGGTTTTTTTTTTAAACTTTTACTAAATAAAGCTGAGATTGAATACTTTCTTGTCATTTCAATTGGCAAATATTAAACATAAAGTGACAAAAGTCATTATTTAACTTCAAATTGTCAAATGTTGACAAATCTTAATATAATATACAAATTTTAATATAATACAATAAATTTTTATTTAATAAGATTAAATAATGAATATAATCTAACAAATTTAAATATAATAATACTAAATGATGAATTTTTAATATAAAAATACTAAATAAAAAATTATAATAATACAAAATAATACAAAATAATACAAATAATGATATAATAAATATCAAATTATATAACAAAACAATATATAAAACTTTATATAAATATCTTTATTAATTTAATCAGAATTAATTTTTGTCAAAATATCTAAATAACAAGTAAAACCATCTGATAAAAATATTTATAGAAAAAAGTTACAATATTCATTATCTTTATAACTTTCAGAATATTCTTTACAATTCCAATATTTATTTTATCTGTTATATCAGAAGAGCATACAATAACATTTAGTATCGAAGGTTCAATTTCTGTAATAGCAGTCAAATTGCTCAAAAGGAGACCATTATTTATATACTTGAAAGCTTAATAACTGAAGTTGCATAAGTATTGACTTTTGAATCGAAGTCTGTAACTTGAACTTGTGAAGAAATAAAAAAAGGTATAATTTAAATTATTTTTGAATTATAAAATCTACTTTTACAAATTTGTCAATTTATTTAGAAAATAAAGAGTTATTTATGAAGATGAATAAACTAAAAAAAGCAAATATCAATTTGAAGATACAATTAGTTACAATGGAACATATAAATAGAATATTTTTTGATGAATCAAATCAGTAAAAAAAATATATTGAATATTTAAAAAAGAAAAATAAACAACTAAAATCACATAAATTGGCATTACAGTCAATAGTAGTTATAGAAATTACAAAAGTAATATTTGAATCTCAAAACCAATTCAAACTTTAAAATAAATCTGAACCTGAATACTAACTCAAACTTGAATACCAATCTGAACCTAAATATCAATCTGAATCTGTATCTAAAGCTAAAACTGAATATATAATTTCAAATTCTGAAAATAATTAAATATATTAAAGAGTTGAAAAATTCAGTCCAAAGAAAAGATAAAGATGTCAAAAAGGACAAAGTAATAGAAATGGCTAAACCTTCAGAAACTGTTTCTAAAAATAAAAAAGAAAATAAGA
This sequence comes from Acaulospora morrowiae, assembly GCA_910591835.1. Taxonomy (NCBI): domain Eukaryota; kingdom Fungi; phylum Glomeromycota; class Glomeromycetes; order Diversisporales; family Acaulosporaceae; genus Acaulospora; species Acaulospora morrowiae. The sequence goes on along the minus strand of CAJVPV010003415.1, from coordinate 8,343 downwards.
CAAGAGCTAAAAAAAAGGTTCTGGTGAAAACTATTTTTAAAAAATTTTAACTAAGAATAAATGAAGTTTATTCAAGTGATGTGAATAAAAAAATATTAAACAAATTAATATATAAATTATTAAAATTAATGGCTCCACATTTTAATTTATTATGAAAGCAGCTAAACAATTGATTATATATTTTACATTATTATCAAAGAGAAAGATATCAAAAGATACAAACAAGAAAACTAGATGCAGACAATTGTTGCCTATATGCAAATAATCAATTAAATAAGATAAAATTAATCAATATTTATATTATATTACTTATATTAATTTTTATCAAATAATAAAGAAAAGGATATAAAAAATCAAAAGTATTGCAAGATATCGAAAGAAATTAATCAATATAATTAGAGAACCAAGAGTTTATTTTATTTTATTTTTTTTTATAGTGGAACGTGCGCATGGCATGTAATCTTTATTGATACATAATATCTAGATAGACATCAAGTGTCTTTATCAAATTAACCATAACAGTTTTTTGAATAAAGTTGTGTTACAACCTTTATGTCTTCTACAGCTTAACACTGCATTAGTACATATATTTCTATAAGACTAGCTACGCTAACCACTAATATGACCTGGCTATGCGTTCAACTATCACGTAGATGTGTTCATACTCCAGGTGGGACTTTCGCAGGGGGGGAAATCCTACCACTAGTTTAAATCCGCCTAAATCTGCTGGTCCATTATTGCAGGAAGCAAGTTATTATGGAATATTATTATAGAGACTAACCCCAATATTCCAGTCACTGTTATCACCAATCCTCGAGTCATGCCACTAGCATAGTGCAGCACTACTATTTTCACCACCTGTGGAACTGGCATCCTTGCTAAGAACCAAAAGTTTTTTTTTTTTTTTTTCTTTAGTGGAACGTGCGCAAGGTGCATGATCTTTATTGATACATTTATATATCCATACAGACACCAAGTGTCTATCTACAAATTAACCTGAAATCGGTTGGTATATAAATACCCATTATGTCTCTACAAATTAATCTGCAGATTAACACTGCCTAGTGCCTATATTACTATAAGACTAGCTACGCTAACCACTATTACCCAACTTATGCGTTCATTTAAACACCACGTAGATGTGCCCACACGTCAGGTGGAACTTCTGCAGGGGGGGGAATCCTACCACTAGTTTAAACCCACCTAAACCTACTAAATCCATTATTGCGGAAAGCAAATTGTTATGGAATATTATTATAGAGATTAACCCCAGTATTCCAGTCACTGTTATTGCCGATCCTCGAGATGTGCCACTAGCATAGCGCAACACTACCGTTTTCACCACCTGTGGAACTGGCGTTCTTGCTTAAGAACCAAGAGTTTATTTAACTGAAGAAAGTGAAACTAATTTAGAAAATGATAATAAAAGAAGAATAAATATATATAACTATAGTTAATATTCTGATGAGGTATTTTTTAATAAATTATTTTATACTGAATAATTAATTTATTATTAATTATTTTATAGCTAAAAGATTTGTTGAAAAGTTTGAATGAACATTCAAAGTCAATTCAACTATTTTAACTAACTTATAAATAAAACTATAATAAATCTTATTATCACAATATAACTCTACTAGAAAACTTATTGAGTTGGGCTTATAAATTAGAAGATAAAGAGCAAGAAATAGAACAAAGTAAAAATGATAAACAAATGATAAAAAAACATAAAAAACAAATATCTGATTATAAGAAATCACTTATGTATTCAAAGGAAAAGAAGTATTAAACTGAAGAAAGTATACAAATGGATAAAATTCAGGGCAATATTAAAGAAAAAAATTAAAGAAAAATTATAAGAAACACAAGAAATACAAAAAGCACAAAAACTATAAAAAAGTTTTTTAAACTAAAGGAAATTTGACAATATGAAATCTCAAGAGTTATAAGAGCCATGGCAAAATTAGCAAAAGAAAAGAATGCTTATAAACAAAATGATTTAGATAAAGAAATAGAGGAGAAATTTAATAAATAATAATTAATTAATTAATAAATAATAAGCAAACAATTTTTTTTTTTTGCAAGACATGTCTCAAATTGTAATCTTTATTAATTGTTGATTCAATTTTTACAAAGTTAACTAAATATAAAATTTACAACAATAGGGATATATTGAGATATGTTGCTATAAACATTGGCCTATGCTATTTTAAAATAGATATATTCTACAAAACACTAGTTGAAAAAAGTAGAAGGAACTATCTATTTATAAATGGAGGGATAATCCTCTCCATATTAAAGAATATAAAAGAAAAAAAAAATTCAAATTTATTAAAAAAATGTTATTATAATAATCCTTTCCTACTATGTGTAACTGATAAATCATTAATAATAACAATTTCTGTAAGCATTGGTATTGGCTCTACCCTTAGCCTGCTACTATTCTAAATAAGTCACAAACTTAAACTATTTAGTCCAGTCAAATATTGGCTGCTTTATGAGTAGGGCAACATGGGGCACAACTCCATTATTATACACACTCCTATGGTAAATTACCAGGATGGATTATCGTGATTGGTTGATCATGATAAAAAAAATTTTTTTAAATCATTTTTCTTTCTTAATTTTTGTTGTGTACCCAAAAATGTTTTTTTCGTGTTACTCTCTTTATTTCACATTTTTCTGTCATACTAAAAATGCGGGGTTCCGAGCTAAGCCCCCAACAATGTGAACAAATAATTGGCGCACATCTTTCAGGTACAAAAGGCAAAATTATTTCCTCTTAACTCGGTATACCTTCCTCAACTATTTATGACACAATAAATCGCTATAAAAAAAACGGTTCCCCTCACCCTAATACGCGTCCTGGATGACCAAAATCCCTTTCTGACCGTGATCAGCGGATAGTGCGACGTTATGTTCAAAAAGATCGTTTCGCGCCCTTAGGCAACATTTCGAATGACATAAACACCCATCTCACCTCAACATTTCATGCAAATACTATTCGAAACTACTTATATGAAATGGGACTAGGGAGTTGCATAGCACGAAAAAAACCTCCTTTATCAAATAAACAACATTTAGCTCGACTTAATTGGTGCAGAACCAAACGTGACTGGAATGAGAAATGGAAACGAATTATGTGGTCTGACGAATCACGATTCGCCTTATTCGAGTCTGACGGACGGGTACGAGTCTGGCGCAGGGTTGAGGAAGAATACAATATAGACTGCATTAAGCCTACTGTAAAATTTGGCAAGGGATCAGCTATGTTTTGAGGCTGTTTCTCATGGAATGGTGTTGGCCCCTTAGTACTCGTGGATCAAACAATGAATTCGGAGGCTTACGTAAACATTTTAGCCACCAACTATATACCTTGGGTTTGTAATAGTCCGGGTGCCATATTTCAACAAGACAGTACCAGTTGTCACACCGCTCAATATACGGCTTGGTGGCTCGAATCACATGCGATTCAAGTCTTGGATTGGGTTGCTCAAAGTCCCGACCTCAATCCAATTGAGAATTTGTGGAACTATTTGGATCGTCAGATCCGAAAAAGAAAACCTTTACCTGTATCTAGACAAGAATTTATTCGTATTGTACAAGAGGAATGGAAAAAAATAAGCATTGAAATGGTATGGCACTTAATTTTAAGCTTGCCTCGACGTGTCAAAGCAATTATTAAGGCTAAGGGCAAAAATACAAAATATTAATATATCACGTTTTAAATCACGCGAAAATAAATTATGATCATTATAGTTTATTTTTTTTTTTTGCTGACTATACATAAATTAATGAAAGTTAAATAAAATTAAAAAAAAACGATCGTTCATTGACTCATGTGAAAATCCCGGTAATTTACTGTAGGGGTGTGTAGTATTTGTCACAATGTTATTGATATTATGATGAATGTTAAGTATGGATAGTATAGTGATCGAATTTGAGATTTTTGATTGGTAGTAATCTTTTAACTGTATAGTGGATTAATTTCAAGTTTATATTTGTTGTAAGATGAAGTTGTATAGTATTTCTTGGTTTTGGATTTGTTTTGGTGATACTATCAGAACCTATGCAGGGTACTGATTACGTACTCTCCTAATCTAATAGGTTGTTATATTGTTTTAATTTTTTGAAAGTTGTATGAGTATTAATTGGTGTATTGAATATGGTAGATCTTTTAATGGAGTAAACTGAAGGTGGTTTTTGATGAGACAAAAGTTATGTAAAAACTATAGTGACTGGACAGAAAACAAAAAACTGAAAAAAATAAAATGCTGTCTTTTGAAATAGTTTTAGAAAATGTTTAAGAAAAAAGAGTATTATGTGTACTTTGAATATGTTTTGTATAAAAATAGGTAAAAAGGTTTTCCTTTGACTTGGAGGTTGCTTACATAGGTTTTACTTAGTAAAACAAAGAGTTTGTTCAAAAAGGTTTTTGCTCTTCCCAAAGCATTTACCTCTCTATGGAAAGTTAATGACTTCTTGCATCCTGCAGTAAGCAAAGATGAACTCCTTTTCTAATGAGGTTCTTGCTGACTGTTTATCATCTGTTATTTATGTCATTATCAAAAAAGTAAATTTTTTACAAATTGAAATGTTGTGAAAAAGAGTTTTTTTTTTAATAAGCAAACAATTATTGAATAATTAATTAATGAATAGCTAGTGAATAATTATTTCAAATTTTATATTTTTTATATTTTTAATAAATTTATCAAGTATTAATTAAATTTTATTGAATATTATTACAAATGCAAATTTTTATTGAAAAGATACAATTTGATTTTACTGAAGTATATAATGTTAAATGATTTTGTTAACTTTATAATTTAATAATAAAAATTTATTTTAAAGGTTATAATTTTTATTATAGAATATTGTAACTTTATTGTCAAATATTTTTTAATTAAAATATTTTTTTGCCAAATGATTTTATTGCTAAATAGTTTTATTGTTAAATTATTTTATTTCTAAATGATTTTGCCAAATAATTTTATTGTCAAATATTTTATTTTTTTGTCAAATTATTATAAGTGTCGAATGGTATAAATTGGATCAAATAACAAAAATTCAATATAAACTTTTATTAATAAATTTAAATTTAATTGGCTATAATTTGGCAGTTGAATAACCTAATTTGAATTAGTATAAAAAAGTTGATTAGATATCAAAGACTTATTATTCTGAAATACAATAACACAATTTACTTCAAGCTTATTTTTTATCTTATGTATATTAACTGGAATAAAATATTTTTTACCATTGTATACAAGTTTTAATTTCCATTTCAATACAAATAAATCATAGTTATATTTGTCAAGCAATATATTGAATAAAATTAATATCAATTTGAAATGTTTCATTATTGAAAAATTAAAGTATATAGTATAAACAGAAATAAAATCTACTGATATATTTTGAGTGGTTTTAAGATATTTAGTAAAAGTAATAGCAATATGTCTGAGGTTATATTTATCTTTTGTATTAATTATTAACTTTAATCATTTGATTATATCTTCAGATATAATTACAAAATTAGTACTAGGATCTATAATAGTTGCCAGAATTACTAATCACTTGATTTTATATTTAGTGGTTATGATATCTGTAGCTGGTTTTATTTTTTGAACAAAATCAATTTTTATAAGATTATTCAATATTTCTTCCTTATCTGATTTTGAAATTATTAAAGTTTATTCTTGATAATTTATATAATCTGAAGCAAATAAGTATTTATTTTCAGATTTAAGTTTTTTTAACTAGTGTAGAAGTAAAACCTTTTCAAGCATTGTGGATAGGAAAGGTATAATGAGGAATGAACGTGTAATATGATTCACGCATCGTGTATCTAAAACTCAAAAATGCTATGTTGAAAATGAAGTAGTTTATATGATAATTTATTAATAAGCTTAAAGTCTAAATCCATGACATCAGCGACAATCTATTCTAGCATAGCATTAGGTTATAAAAGAACAATGTAGTCATGTAAAAAAAAAAAAACAAATCAAAAATTAAACAAGAAAAAACAGAACATCCAAAATATTATACTCTATAATGAGACTATTAATTAAAAATTGTTAAATTAGTAGTGCAATTGATGACACCAAAGAAGAGAATTTCTGATTAATAAACTTATTTCGTTTAGTATCACTAGCTTGGAAAGAGGATAATCCAAAGGGCTGTGAAAAGACAGTAACAAAGATTATCAGTAGAAGCATAAGGGCAAGGAACAAGAAAAACAGTAGTTAATAGAAAACCTAGTCAAGTCAAATCATATATCTTAAATAAAGAAATCTACTTACTTGAACATTACATGAGTGCTGGTTCCGAAAAGTAACAGACTTACTAAAAACCATATTCACAGTATATTTAATAAAATTTGATAAATATTTTATTTAAAGGTGATTAATTTACTTCAGAACTTATCAGAAGTGAGGATATAAGTAATAATATCTTTTTGTTTTATTTTGTAAGATTTTGATATTTTTTTAAATATCAATTTATCTGATTTGTTCTTTTGTTTCACTTGTTTTTTTTTGTACTAGAAATATATACATTATAACCATATTTATATTTAGTCTCAGATTTTTCAGAGCTTAAACCTGTCCCAGAATTAGATTCAGAATCAAAATTATTAGAGATGTTAGAATCAGAATCTATAGCAATCTTATTGATATTACCTTTCTTTTTGGATCTATTCTTGAACCTTTTCTTTCTAGAATACTTGTGGAAATTATACCTAGTTCTATTATAATTTAAACAATGATATTTGGATAATTTAATAACAATATTAATACTGACTTCAATATCTTTTGCTATAGTCTTATTTATTGATAATTTTGTTATATTCTTAGTAATTTTATCTATATTATTATTAGAAATATTTTTTTTCTTATTGGATAAAAGAGATATAATTCTATCTATTATTTCTTGTCTTTTCTTATGCAACCAAAGGATAAACAAGACTCCTAAACTTGAGTGACTTTGACCAGAGATCCCATCTTACTGCACCAATTATCTTGAAGGTTCTTGAGTTCCTTAAGTAATTATAAAATAAATGGATATGCTAAAGCACTAAAATAATTTGTTGCTTTATTTACTTGAAGCTATTTTTGATTATTCAAGCATAAATTGGAATCTTAACATATTTTACCTGATTTTATTTAATTAGACTGTAATAATTGTTTTTCTTGTCTTTGAGAAGTTGATTATATTAACCAAGAAGTAATAGTTGGTATTAAAGTTAATTATGATTTTATTATATTATCTATTTCATCTAGGGTTCTGAAAAAGTACTGAACTGGTATCGAACTGGTATCGAAATGGTACCGATCTATAGTAAATTTAATATATGGGTTGTGACCTACTCATATGTTTTTATAGTAAATTTAAGTATCGAACTAGTATCAAAATGGTATCGAAGTAATATCATTAGGAGCCCTAATTTCATCTTAAAATACATTATGATTATCAAAATATAATTTATTTTATAATTGGCATAAGCTGGTTTCTGGTCAAGAAATTGTAAATAATATATTAGTTGAAAAGCTAATTTCTAATTTAATAGTCAAAACTTAATCAAAATTCAATTTTCTATACAAGTTTGAAATATATTCTAACCATATATTTTTTAATGCAATAAAAAATTTGTCAATATCTACTGGAATATTAAATCTTATTTAATTGAAAAGCTTGCTTGGTAATTAACTTTAAGAAATTCTAAGACTTGTATATTATTATTGGAAATAGTTAACAAAACAGATCAAACTCTAGTTTTATAGATATCTGGAGTATCAAAAGGTTGAAATCTTTCTTTAATTAATCTTCAAATCATAAATTGTTTGATCCTAATTATTTTTATTAATAGTTTGTTCTTGTATATATATTAAAGTTGCTGGAGTATTAATGAGGGGTTATCAATGATATATGAATCATTAAGTAATACCAGAGCATATTTTTCAGTTGTTTTGAATTTTAAAATAGTATACTTGATTGTATTATCAAAATCTCTTGCATTTGCATTTTCAAGAACTGTTATATGCCTTTCAATAAATACTCATGATTATATAACTCATCAAAAGATTCTTGACCAATATAGAATGAAAAGTTTATAAGATTGTATTAATTTTAATACTGGTAAACATCTAATATTAGTCATGTTTAGATTTGAAAATAGATTAATTAACATTGTACAAATTTTTCTGTCAATAAGTGACATTATGTTTTTTTTTTTTTTTTTACTGCGAATAAGCATAAAATGCGAGACTTGATTTACTAATTGATAGTACTGTCATTACATTAAGAATCCTACACCACCTCATTCGGTGGGAGTTAATCCTAGCCTAT
>CAJVPV010003414.1:0-11328 GCA_910591835.1 Acaulospora morrowiae | reverse complement strand
AATAATAAAGAGAAATAAATAAAATAGGAAATATTCTAGAGCAATAATAGCATGAAAAGTACAGTGCTAAACAATAACAAGGATAGTAATACAAGAATTATTCTAGAATAGGTAACATTTTAAGGGTAAATGTTAGTAAAAATTGGGCAGGGGCATTGAAGATCTTAGGTGAAAATCAAGTGTAACAATATAATAAGTTAATATATATATATAATTAATTGTATTTATAATAAATTTTATTTTTCTTAAAATGTTTAAAATTAAAACCTTGATTTAAAAACTCTTTTATAATTGTATTTGTTTTGTTAAAAAAATTTTTTTATAATAATTTTAAGCAAGAAAAATGTTTTATTCTTTTTATCACAAGTGAATCCCAGCTCAGGAACTTAAAAACCTTCAAGACAACTGATGCAGAGGGATGAGACCTCTGATTAAAGTCTACATAAGTTTGGGAGTCTTGTTTATCTTTCAGTTAAATGAGAAAAGACCTGTGATAGTTCTCTTTTCTTCAGTTCTCTTGCATTCCTCTTTACTCTTATTCTATTATAAAAATTATTCACATTATTACTATTATACTTGCTAAACTAAATACTTTCCAAAACACATACTCAAACAAAGTTAGTAAATCTATTGTTTTTTTCAAGTCAACTCTTATAAACAATATTCTCATAGCAATATTTGCTGTGTCACCTTCAATCTCCAAAAATTTCTCACTCAAAAAATTGAAATCAGTTTACCCTCTTTAAATGATTAGTGCTTTTCAATCATCCAATCAGATTTTATCTAATTATTAAAACAAAAACCAAACAAGCTCAAACCAATTTTTATCATAACAATGATCATAACAATAACAACAACTAACTTACTACCAATGATTATAACAACAAACAATGTCACATGCACTTTATTATCTATAGTACCCAGAAGAATAGAGAGTTGGAATCACAAGCCCACCAGGAGGTTCTTTCATTACATGCATGGATCTTATAGTATATTTAATTTAGTTTTAGTTATAACTACTTTTATTTTTATTTTTAATTTTTTACATCCAAAAAATTAAAAGAATTTATAAAATTTTCTGGGATTGTAGGCATAGCTACTACTCAGTCTTATTTACCACATTAATATTGATTTTGATTTTTTTTACAATATTAGTTAGATTTTGATAAGTAAGCAAGCTAGCATTTAACTTTTTTGAAATAATGAAAGAGATGTTTCTTTTAACAATATATATCTTGTTATATACAAATCAAAATAAAGAAATAATGTTTACCTACTGGAGAAACCCCCCAAAAATTAAGTCCTTGATTTACAGTATATTATAGTTCAAAATCTTTTTAATTTAATGTTCAATTTAAAAAGTTATAAGCTAATTAAATTGTATATTATTATTTTTTAATTAATATTTTAAATATTTGGAATTAATATTATATAAAAATGTATATACAGTATATAGTTAAAAAACTTTGTTTAATATTTTTAAACAAAATTATAATTATTATATAATAGTTGTTTATGATATTTTTTTCATATAAAGTTGAAAATCCAAAAATTATTGTATTTTTAATTTATAATTTTATAAAATTATACCGTTTTTTTGTATTATTATTTATTTAAATAATTAATAAAGTTTTTAACTTACTGACTTCTTTATATTGGAACCTAATAAAAAATAATATCAAAAAATAAAAATTTAAATAAATAAATATATAATTATATTAATATAAGAAAGTATTTTTATTATTTTAAAATACTAAAAAATTTATTTTTAATTTATATTAATATTATTATAATAAAAAATTTGTCAGTTTTATTGCCAGCAATGTATATTACTTGTGACATGTCTGCCAATCGACTGTCGCGTCATGCAAATTCTAAAGCTTTCCCATAATGATGCGCCACGTCTGATAATCTTTCATACCAACATAGTGAGAATGTTAATATAGTATTACCAAATAAATGTATGTTTCTTTTTTAATATAATATATTTTTTTAGTTAATTATACATTCCTTTAAGCTTTAAATGGAACTTTGTTTTAACGCTTCATTGCCTAAGGATTTGATTCCGGATTATACAGTAATACGTATTTTTATCAAATAAAATACATATACTTTTTAAATGCGATTTACTTTAATAAAATAGTTAGAATTAATAAGTCGCCATACAATCCAATAATATGTATGTCCTAGATCAATTTTTAATTCAGATTCGAATCTTATATTTTATTTACTGCCTGGTCATTTTCGGCATTATATGTACCTTTATTTATATGACGTAGCTTAGCTCTACAGTAACAAATATTTGAAAAATTTTTGGAAAAATAAATTAAAACAGCATCCAAGAGCTCTATCAGTCGTGCTCTAGGGCTGATTGCCCAAATTCCTCGTTTCCTGACCTATCTAGTGACGTAAATAATTACTAGGAAAATGAAACCATTATGTTCGGAGAGTATATATTATTTACATCATTATAAAATAATCAATCAATATTATTTAAAGGTTTTTCTAATTTTAAAAGACTGTATAAGAATAAGGGGACGAATGTTTGTGAAAGCTTATTATATCACATTACATTAATATGTCTTGTGACTTTCTGGTAATCGATCAACTTTCGAATTTACTTTACCAGCTGAATACTGTACGTATTGATAAACCAGTATTAAAACTACAATTTTTAATAAATGGATAATAATATTTTATACAGAAATTTAATCGAAAAAACCCTAAAAAACAAACACTTATTTAATACAATTTTTTTTAAATAATAAATGAATTCTTTAAGAAAATTGGAAATAAAAATATGACAGAACATTTTCCTAAATGTGAAAAAAATTTTCTAAAAAGAATAACTATCTATTTATTTTCGTCTTCACCTTTCTTTTCTTGTTTAGTCGGTTTGATTATTTCATCAAATCTTTTCTCAAACTCATTAATCCTTTCAACTTTTTTATCTAATTCATTGATCATTCCTCCTAACACATTAATCATTCCAAATTGTTGATATAACGCATCAAATTTATTATTAATCATTCCAAATTGGTTATTAATCATTCCAAATTGGTTATAAATCATTCCAGATAGGTTATTGATCTTTTCATCAAGATTTTGTTCGTATCCAATAATTTGTTTTATAGCAAAGGGAACGTTTGGCCGTGATGCTTCTTCATGTGGCTTGTTTTCCACTTTATTAACATATGTTGCAAGTTCTTCGAGGGATATTTCGTAATATCTGAAAAAAATTATTCGTGTTACAAAATTGGTCGAATTACTCTTCCAAGTAAAAATCACATTAAAAAATGTATGTAAAACAATTACAAAATTTCCGGAAACCAATTTTCCTTTCTTCTTTGGCCTGGAAGCATCCAAAAAAGTTCAATCTCCGCCAAAATCTATAAGTAATAATTATCATTGTTATTATATTATCTAATTATAAATGACGTGACGTACAGTAATGTTCTTAAATTATATATAAATAAAAAACAAATACCTCTCCTCTTAAGTGTAATAACGCTTCTTCTTCATTTGTATTATTAATCGCCGTATTAAGCAATCCAATCAATAGATTCATTAAATAAATTGCAGTAAAAAATGAAAACACAACTAATATAACCGCCAATGTCTGATTATTTTTTAAAACCCATGGCGAGACTGAACTTCGGTCTCCTAATGATGGTTGAAAACTTAGTAATTAATTTTATATTTAACATAGTACTGTATAATTATATCATACAATACCCGTTAACATGAAATAAACTGCTAAGAGAGCAGTATCAAACGCTGAAAATAGGTTTGTGTTTTCATCTGGAGTTGCAATAAGTGATGGTTTTCCGATATCACCTTCGGAGGAAATAGATTGATATCTTGAAACAAGATTCCAAGGATTATTTTCATCATCGGCGTAACTTGGTTCATCATAAGAATATTCAGTGGTCGGTCTTAATAAGAGGTGTAAAGAATGGGAAAATGCCAAAACAATAATACCCAAAATTACAATAAAGTAGGAAATTTGTTGAATTACTCCAATCATAATCGCAAAATATGATCCATAATGATCAAGAACACGGAAAAAAACCAAAAATTTGAGTTCAAGTACAAGTGTTGATATAACGATAGTCCATAATGGCGGGCCTTTATCAATTAGCCACATAATTGAAGTTATTGTTGGAAAAAATATTGCGGCAAGGTCTGAAAATTAAATTATGTTAAAACTTGTAACATAATGTAATAAATATTGAATATTAAATCATACGAACCAATCCAGTTCCAAGGACTTTTAATATAATCTCCTTGATAGTGGATAAATTGTCGAACTTCAAAAGTAAACTGAAAAAGTCCAAGAAAAATTGTTGCTATCAAAAGAGCTTCCTGGTATTTCCACGGAATGTTCTTTTGTGGAATTGTGGCAATGGTGGTAAAACATAGTAAAAATATAGAGTAAATTGCCCACGTCAAAAAATGATACTTTCTCCCATACGTATTCCACTTGAAATTTGTAAGGGCTTTAATATTCGGCCACTTATAATATTCCGGAGAATCTAACAAAGTAAAAGTGTTGTCGGGAGGACTAATAAACTCTTTGCAAATAGAATATTTTTCTTTAGCGTAGGTGGAAAAATTTAATAAAGGTATCATTAATTTAACGGTTCTTTTGGAACGTAAGGAATGATTATTTTTTAGAAATTTTAAATTATATAAATTATCTGAAATCCAGGAAGAGAAGTGGTCAAAAAATGATGGGTTAACTGAATATGGTAAGGTTCTATAAGGATCCGTGTAAATTGAAGTAGAGAAGTCATCTATAAGTGGAACAGAATAACTAGGAACTAATAATGCAGTTTTGGATAAAAAACGTTCCGTATATCTATAATTTTTATCAAGTTTTTCTAATTCCAAAAGATTATAAGTAATTGCATTTAGTAATTTCATATACTTGGAAACAAAATCGACATTCTGTAACTGTTCTGAACTATAATCAACAATGGCGTTAAAGAATGTTCTAGTATCGTGAACTCTTTTCCTTTGAATTAAGTTTTGGAGTAGCTCCCTTCCGTATATTTCCAGAAATCGAGGGTTCATCCTATATTTTTGTAACAAATAGTCATGCACATCTGATATTTTCCCCAGCATCTTATATTTAAGTATTTGATCAAAGTACGGAGATGGTAACGCGTTTCCATAATCTTTTGAATCAAACTTATTATTTAGTAAAGTAAGTTGCGTAGTTATAGCATCTTGCGTCGTTTTCGATTCGTAATGCGTATCATAATGAGCCCAATAATGAAGCAAATCAATGCTGGAAGCATTATTTACTGTCCATATTTGTACGCCACAAGAGGTAATTAACATCAAATCTTCGCTTTCAAGTAGTTTAGATACTATATGAACTTTATTTTCAATTGTGTGTGAAAATACACACACATTTCCGATCTCCTTTTTAGTCTCAGTCTGTTTGACTGTCAATACAGCAATGCCACCTTCAAGCGGAGAGGTGCCATCAGGCACGCCCTCAACAGTCCAGGTGTATAGTTGACCACGATGTTCTCTTGTTCTAGAATGTTGATCTATGAATAATTTGTATTCGAGTGTTTCAAAAGGACTTTCTGTTTTTGAATCTTGGTCATTTTTTGTTTCGAAGTCTTGTTTTGAGTTATATTTTTCCAGGATATTTTCTATTGTTTCTTTTATTTCTTCTTTTGTAGAAGAATAAAGGTTAAATTTGTTGTCTTTTACAAATTTATTGTGTAAGTCATCCATTCCACTCTGTGATAAGCTTTCAATTTGTAAACGATCTTCGTGAAATAGATCTTTACGAAATCGCACGATATAACCAGGAATAATAAAATCAATTCCGGACGATATATTCAACTTTACTGAATCTGATCTCAGAAAAGTGCGTAGATTAATAACATATGACGTGTCATTCAGTTGAGATATGCCATTCTGTTGATTCAGTTGAGATGTACCACTCTGTTGATTTATTTGAGATGGGCCATTCTGTTGATTCAGCTGAGATGTGTCATTCTGTTGATTTAGTTGAGGTGTATCGTTCTGTTGAGATGTGCCATTCTGTTGATTCAGTTGAGATATACCACTCTGTTGATTCATTTGAGATGTGCCATTCTGTTGATTCAGCTGAGGTGTGTCATTCTGTTGATTTAGTTGAGATGTGTCATTCTGTTGATACACGCCATGCTGTTGAGATGTGGCATCGTCTTGAAAATAGATAAAAAAATATTTCTCTATATCTAATATAATGAAATTCATAATAACTCCGTGGTTAGTGTGAATTCCAACAAACGATTCTGTTAAATAAATTTTATAGGTTAATAACAGAATTAGAAATTTTACTGGTACGACATAAATATAAACATACGTAATACTTACGATCTTTTATCATTGTACCAGCTTCAGTTGAATAAAAATAGACTTTTGAAATTGTTTCTTGCAAAACTCCAAATACTGCCAAGAATGCACAGTCATTATCTAGTTCCATATGAATGAAGTGCTTAAACTTAGCCAAATTCCAATCTAATTCGTATTGTGTCTCAAACTCTCGTTCATTCAAATTCCATTGCATGACTACAAAAGGTACATCCAAGAGAATCAGCAATTTTTCCTGAGAAAAAAAACAACGTGAAAATTTTACGAGTTTAATGCTATCCGTGCAGTGCCACTGATTTTTTTTTTTAGAAAAGATGTGGACCTGATAAAGAGGATCCCCTTTGACGATGAAATAATCTCCATTTTTAAGAAATCCAGTGCAAATAGTCATTCCTTTAAAATATTTTTGAGCCTTCAATATTTTCATTGATTTGTTTTGATAATCTCTGATTTCTATTGAAATAATTATATGCAATATTAAAAAAGAGACGGGATTATAATTTTAGGATTAACTTCAAACTTACCGGAGATATGGGAATTTTTATCAAGATGTGTTATAATAACATTTTCGAAATCAGAGACACAAATTGGTATCATTAATTGTAAATCTTTAAGGTTAAAAGGTTTATCCAATTTTAATTCGACCTCTTCTTCTTTTTTTATGACTTTCCACGTGTAAACTGAACGATCCTCTATACTCATAGTTAAAACATACTCCATCTTTGGTGAACAACAAAAGGCATATATTGATTTTCCATTGTGTGGAAAATTTTCATAATCAACCGAAGTTTCATTTCCGACGTGTGATTGAATTTCTCCATCATCGCTCGAATTTTGATATTTCTCAGGAACTCGGCCTTCCTCAAGGTCGAATTCACTCATTTTCCATAGAATTCCAAACTCAATGTACGTTTATCAAAACTTTTTATTTATATAAAAAGAAATTTCTGATTCTATGGTTAGGCCTCACTTGCGTAAGGAATACTTTTAGAAATCCGTATGTTTATCTTAATAACGATTCATTAGCATTGTGCAACTTTGTTAAAAAATAATTTCCATTGTGACTTTCTTATACAATGGCAAAGGTCGATGGTACTGTATAATGTTTAAGATATTAGCGTTATGCAGCTTTGTCTCCGATCAGGTTAAACGATTTGGTTACGTAAGGAATACTGCCAAGAAAATTTTAAGGAATTTGAATAAATAGAAAGCCGTCTGTTTATCTTAATAACAATGCATTAGCATTGTTATTCGGTGGTATCATGCCTATTATATTAGCGTTATGCAACTTTGTTTTCGATCAGGTTAAACGATTTGGTTACATAAGGAATACTGCCCAGAGAATTTTAAGGAATTTGAATAAATAGAAAACCGTCTGTTTATCTTAATAACAATTGTGCAGCTTTGTTTAAATCGATTAGGTAAAACGATTTACATTTCCTATTGTATATTTCCTTATAGGTATTCACCATTAATGTGTCAATATTACTATTTAAATTTATTGTGTCCTACATGTTGTCGCGAGTGAATTCGCAAATCAGAGAGACATGGAATAAATTTGGTCGGCAAGTATTACTTTACTAATATCTTATTGTGCATTTCCTTTTACACTCATTTGATATATACACTACCTGGACAAAAGGATCACGTGTCTTAAATTTATTATTAAACAAAAAAGCATGGTCACTTCATTATAGTGCAATTTATAAAAAATAGAAAATTGTATTATATAAAAGGTTTTTTTTAAAAAATATATATATAGCTATTTAATTTTAACATTTATATTTTATAATTATTTAAGATTTGTCAGGTTGAATACTTTATATACAGTATATACAGTATATACAGTATATTGTAACGGTGATCGGCGAGTCTGTCACTAATGAAAGCTAAGATTCGCGCAACGTTTGTTAGGTGAGAAGGATATTTTATTAGAGGTAAGGCGGATTTGATGTTGGCCGAAAAAAAAAGACTAATTTTCATTTATTTAATTTCTTTTTTATACATTTGATCCAATAATTACGTAATTAAATGACAATAAAAAAATTTAAATAATAGATCGCGGCGAAACCATTACATAATTAAATGACAATAAGAAAATAAAATAAACAAAATAAGAAAATTTAAATAATAGATCACGGCAAAACCATTACATAATACGGTCAACTCTTGATAAAAGAAATTGTGTACAAATAGCCTATATACAGTCCCCCTCTAATAAATGAAGGACCACTTAAGAATTATTATAATTAAATAAAATAGTTGTCATGTATTAAATTTTTTATTTTATTAATAAAAACAACTTTTATGTATTATGTAAACATGTTCCTCATAATATGATAAAATTTTTATTAAATTTAAACAAACGTTTATTATTATAATTAATGATTTTTTTCTAAACAAAAATTTTTTAATTTTTTGTTAAAATTTTGACACCCATACAATTTTTATAATCACTATTTTAACAAGCAATTTTATATTAATAAATTTTGTTTGGCATATGTTAAAGTATTTAAATTTTTATTTGATAAAATGTAAAAAAAAAATCATTTTAATAAAAATTATACATTGAGAAAGAAACAACATCTCTTAAGTGCATTGCATACAACAAGTTAAATGCTAGCTTGCCTACTTAATCACTATTTAACTAATATTGTAAAAAATTTCAAAAGCAATACTAAAATGTCAGATAACAAAAGTAGCTATGCCTACTTACTCAACAAAATTTTGTGAATTTTTTTGATTTTTTGGATATAAAATAAATGAAAAGAAAATAACAAATATAACTAAAATTAAAACTAAATTGAATAAACTATAAAATCTATAAGTAGAAATCCAATTATTTCTTCAAAAACCAATTTGAAAATATACAGTTTTTGTTTGATTTTTATATAAAATCTGATTGGATGATTGTAAGATACTTATTATTTGAAGGGAATAAATTGATTTCAGTTTTTTAATTAAGTAAAAATATTGTGAGAATTGTGATGGTATAGCAAGTGTTACCAAAATATTGTGATTGAGGATTAACTTAAAATAAACAATAGACCCATTAACTCTGTTTGAGTATATCTTATGAACAGTATTTGACTTAATAAGTATACATGTATCTTATGAACAATGTTTGACTTAATGTGTATAATAGTAATAATGTGTATGGTTTTCATAATAGAGTAAGGGTAATGTTACTACCTTGGGAGAGCAAAATGAAAATTGTGCCAATTTAGACTCACAGTGAACAGGGTGTTCCTATAAAATAAAAGAAAATAGAAACAGAATAAAAAAAAATAAAAGAAAATATTCAAAGAAATATCAAAAAAAATCAAAAGAAGATAAAATTCACAATCAAATATATTGAAACTTTCAATTCCTCCCTTGACAGACTTCAAAATTATTGATAAAAATAATTTTCAATCCTCAATGATTTAATTTATTCAACATATGTTTTGTTTCAAACACTATTAAATAAATTAACATAAACAATTCAAAATTATTGTTTTAGTCAATTTCACAACTCTGTTCTGATATTGAAATCAAAAGATAACAATATAAAAATATTGAATTTCAATAGAAAAACAATAAAAAAATGTAAAAGAAAAATATGGGATAAATATAATTTTATTAAAGAAAATACAAGAATTCGGAATTTTATAATTATGATAATTGTTCTTTTTTTCATAGCTAGGAGAAATTGCAGTCTTTTTATAATGTTTTGATCGATTTTTGGTCGCCTCTAATCTAATTATTTATGTGTGGTTCATCTATTTACACAAAAGAATTGGTTAAAAAATTATTTGTTACACAGGATGATCATCAAATAAAATTCTCATCCGTAAAAGAAAAAGCGAAATTACTCAAAATATCAGTAAGACGGT
Source organism: Acaulospora morrowiae (assembly GCA_910591835.1). NCBI lineage: Eukaryota > Fungi > Glomeromycota > Glomeromycetes > Diversisporales > Acaulosporaceae > Acaulospora > Acaulospora morrowiae. Next base: position 1,072 of record CAJVPV010003414.1, on the reverse strand, counting down.
CGCTTTTCAGATCTTAACAAACATTATTCCTCTGGTCTTTCCGCAAATAGTTGCTTAGAACCTCAAAGAAGCTTCAGAACATAGTTTTTGAGCTGCGACGCTCCGAATTTGCTGCACTGTTCAAAATAATATAGGCATTTTGAGAATTCTTGGAGAAAAGAAGAAAGTATTCTATAGAAAATATAACTAAAACTAATAAATATTAATAAATATTGATAATATATAGTTGTATTTATCCAAAGTTAATAAAATTTACAAAAATTTTAGTAACAGTAAGAAAGGGTACAAGAGAACAAAAGAATAGAAAACTGTTATGAACATTTTCTTATGCAATTGAAGAATAAGCAAGACTCCCAAACTTGAATAGACTTTAATTAAAGGTTCCATCTCACTGCATCAGTTGTCTTGAAGATTCTTGAATTCTTGAGCTGAAGCTCACTTGTGATAAAAAGTGTAAAACATTTTTTTCTTGCTTAAAATTATTATAAAAGAAAAGTTTTTAACAAACCAGACATAATCAAAAGAGAGTTTTTACTATTAGTAATTTTTTTTTTGTTAAGTGAGGCATTTCTCGTGACTTTATTAATAGAGTAGTTAAAATATTACATAATTAATATTAAGATACTAAGATACATTATTATATATATTAGCCTACCACAGTTCTAAGTATATTTCTGATAAAAAACCTTGAGGCAAGAAAAAGAGAAAGTAACTACTTAGTTTTGGGGAACTAATGCCTCCCTAATAATTTAATTTATCCTGTATGGGCATGGATAAGTTTTGGGAAAATAATTGGAGGATGATGTTAGTTAGTTTGTTGTTTTAATTTGTATTATTGGTTGTTAGATTGTTTGAAATTGTTTGTTGTTGTTGTTAGGATTGGTGTTTTTTGTTTTTTTGTGTATTGTAAGGTCTGTTGTTATTCATCAGGAAATTTTTTAGCAAAGATCTCCGAAGATCTTTAGGCGTAGACCTCTGGAGGACCTCCGTTGTCATTAAAAGACTCCGGAGCAAAGGTTACTATATTAAACTCTGGAGATCTTCGATTTATTTTAATAATAATAAAATATAT
>CAJVPV010003413.1:0-11334 GCA_910591835.1 Acaulospora morrowiae | reverse complement strand
TAATTTTTTTTATTAAAAAAATTTTTTATTGTATAATAAAAAGTGTCCACAATAATATGGGCACCCTCTGTATTTTTATTAATAATTTAATATTAATTGATTAATTAAATAAAATATATATAGTTTGTTTAAAAAATCTTTGAACAAATATTTTTTATAATATATAAATATATTTTTTTAATTGAATAGCTTATATCTTGTTTATTAGATATTTAAGTTTAGATATATTAAATTCGATTTTTGCAAATTTTTTTCTTTTGTCTATCTAATTAACTTATTAAAGATGAATTTTATTATGCAATTTATTGCCAAATACTTATATATACTTAATTAATTTATCAAGGCTTTATCAGTTCTAATTAAAATTATTTTCAAATAAGTGTATTATATTTCAATTGCATTAGTTTGTTTTGGCATAATTGATTATTTTGTCAGTTTCTTGGGTTATAATTGCTTCTTTGTCATTAATTTTTTTTTGTTTTTTGCTATTATATTTCTATACTTTTTTTTTTTATGCTTATATTGTTTTCTTTTTTTCATTTGTAAACACTATGCATTATAGTTTCCATATATTTGTTAAGTAAGTAAAAAATTTGTTATAATTTGTTTTATGTATTGTTAATATCCTTCTGTATTGTATTTTTTTATTATAAGGATTGTGCTTATTGAAAAGACTTTTCTTGTCACATTTTAATATATTTTTTTGGTTTATGATTTTTGATCTTTTTTGGGATCTTTATTTAATTTATTCTTTAGTTTGATTTTGTTCTAACTACCAACTTTTTTGTTAATTATTTAATTAAGGTTTTTGAGAAGGTTTTGTCTTTTATCTTCATATAATATATTATATGTATTAGTTTTTCTTGTTTGATTATATATTAGACAAATATTGTCTGTATAGGTGGAAACTGATATTTTGTAAAGCTTGTCTTTGATTAGAAGTTCTAGGCTTTACAATTTGAAGCAGAAAAAGTATATATTGTAATCTGTTGTATTGATATCTTCTGTAATAATTTTTGATAAGTGTTTATGTTTAAGTAATTCTTTCTATACAATTTTTTGATTAGTTGTAAAATTGTTAGTTGTTGAGTTTCTGTTAAACATTTTTCATCTTAAAATTTATTTATTTGATTGATATCTTGATTGTTTTAGAGATTAAGTTATCAAGAATCTTTTTATTTTATTTTGGTATCCATATAACTTTTTTGTTTATATTTGAATTAAATATTATTTTATTTTTTTATATAAGATTGCAGGCTTCTTTCACAAGCTTGTCTACTTTGTTATTGCTTTTGTTAAAGCTATAAGTTTTAATTTTTATCCATTCAAAAAAAAAACTCTTTCTCACAACACATCAATTTCCAAAAATTGCCTTTTATAGTAATACAACAGGAAAGCAAATTTTTACTCCTTCATGGGTTTCCAAAGGAAGGATACTATCAGAAGCCAACCAAAGAAACAAACCAAGCTCCTTGTTCAAGTTCCAACTAAACCAAAATCTGCAAATTTTATCTCCACTTTAACAGGAGAGACCACTACAATACAAATACAAGAAGATCTTTTCAACATAAACTTAGACAACCACAAAGGACAAAATAATAAAACATCAATGACCATGGCATTCTCCAGTACCAATGTTATCTTAGAATTTGCCTCAGACAGTGAGAACGACAATAAATAAACCTAGATAAACAAAAAAGACAAAGGCAAGGCAAAAGAAACAGAAGAATCCTTAGAGAACAATCAATTAATCACAAAAATCAAAGGTCAAACCCCACTTCCACCATTAATTAACTGGAGCAAAGAGTATAAAAAACAACGATATAAAATGTAAACACCTTTAGCCAACATATCAGAAGACACAACCTAAGGTAAAATCAATAACCTTAGTCAAATTCTCTCTTGCTTGAAATCTTTCAAAGGTATATGTACAATCATGCAAAATGATACCAAAATGGCAGTCGCAATGTTTGTCTTAGCAAACAATGTGAAAAAAGCTGCAAATGTTACAATGTATGACAATATGCAGATCACAATGGAACCTATAGTCTTAATTAACCCAATTTTGGCAAAAGAGAAGACAATCAAAGCATGGGACATTTTTCTGTATGCCACAAAAGCACAAATTACAGAAGCCTTTATCAAACTTGAACAAATTAAAAACATTGCACTAACTATTAATAAAATGTGACAATTAATCAACATCGAATTCATCAATCAAGAAGAGTATGATCATACTATACAAAAATAGTCATATTTTTTTTGGCAGATTTAATTAGAATATTTCCATATCTTAACACCAATGAAGTCAAAGCGCAACACAATCAATACATTCTAAAATTGTGCAACCTGCCACCAAGAACAATAGATTACAATCTAAAACAAATTCTATCAGATACCCATGCACAAACATGCTATATTTCTTGTACAAAAAACTACTTGTACAAAAGATTTGCAATAATTAGTTTTGAATCCATTAAATACAAAGAAGCAGTGAAAGATTATCAAGCTTTACAAAGCAATATAGAACTCATATGATATAAAATGATAGACAAACTTTGTGCAGTATGTCTCAGTCCAGATCATATCACAAAAGATTGCGAGAAGCAAATTACAAGAGAGGAAAAATTCAAAATGAAACAAACCAACATCAAAAAATATCAACATCTATATAGTAGATACAAATCAGCAGAAATATCCATAATATAAAAAAAATTTCTTAACAACATGAAAAATTTTTAACAAAAATCATTCGCACAAGTGGTTAGAAACATATAACTATATAATAACAATTCTACAGGCAAACATGAAACCCAGTAGTATACATAAATAGCCAAAACAAAAATATATTCCTAAACATGATACTCTAAGCAATTTATAAACTAGGGGAAGAAATCAAAACAATCAAGTCAACCCTTACAGACATGAATACTTGACTCAGTAATATTGAAGAAAATGCCTTCTGGATATATACTACTCACAAAGAAGACAATGCAGAATTTGTGGAATATGAAATGAATCATAACACAACACCAAAATTACAAATGTCAACACCAGAAGAAACTTTTTCAAGCTATCATAGAAAATGACCAGCTACAAGCCCAATTCAAGACATTCAAGAAGAACAACAACTTTACTTAAGAATTGCAACAATGGGTGACACTTTATAACAAATCTCAACATCATTTGGCCTACTTGCTGAAGAAAGTATTCTACAATTACAAATACAGTCAGAAGAACTACCAAATGATTTCAATCAAATATCTCAATAATAGTACAATCAAATAGTACTCAAATCAAAAAATCCTCAATCTCAGTACTATTATAACAAGTAAATACCAACAAATATAGCAAAACACCAACTCAATTTACAAACTTCCCAACAACAACACAACTATTAATAAGTTTATGGCATATCATTACAACCAATGTCCGAGGCTTAAAATCCAATCCAAGCAAAAGCATACTTTGGCAAAAATGGATAAAACACAATAATGCAGATATAGTAACACTCACAAAGACCAATATAACAAATCAAGAAGGACAACACTGGCTGTACCAAGATTATCAAACAATATGGAGTGGAACAAGCTCACAAACCAGAGGTTTCAGAGTGGCCCTTATCATAAAAAAACACCTTAACAAACATGTTTACAAAAAACAAATATGACAAGATAGAATCATATCAGTGGATCTTCTCTTCAAATACAAACGCAAACTCAGAATAATAGCAGTATACATATTAGCAACTCCAGGAACATCACAAGACAAGTGCATTAAAGAAACAATCAACTTAATTAATGCAGCACAGAATGATCAAGCCCATATTATAGTCTTGAGAGATTTCAATATGATCTCCAACCCAAGTATAGATACACCAAATGTATACTTTCCACAAAAGAAACAATATATATCAACAGGAAAGCTTAAACATTGGCTAAAATCACAACAGTTCATTGATACTTACAGATATATTAATCCATACAGCACACAAACCACATGGACAAATAACAATAACAGCTATAGCATAATCGATCAAATCTGGACATTACCATTCTACTCTGGTTACTAACAGATGCATACATCAAACATACAGACAAAGATTTAATGGATACAGACCACCATATAATCCAGTATTACATTCAAACATAACAAATAGAAGACACAAGCAAAATACATCATTACAAACAGCCCAACAATAGATACAGATGGGATGCAACATCCCCAGAAAAATGGAGCAAATTTGATAAAAACTTCAAAACATTTCTCCTAGAATACTGGACCATATTAAAATATCACCACTTACCAAATAACAAATAGAATCTTATTCATGAAGCACTTTTTTAAGCAGCAGCCAAAAATATTAAAAAATATAAAGAACCTTACCAAAAGCCAAAGCTATCCAATTCACAAACAAAAATTTTTCACTGACTAACCAAGCTTAAAAAAACAATACATCAATATAACAAAGACCATATCTCCCACTTAACTCTAATGTCAGAATTAAACAAAATAATAAACAAACTTAAAAAAGAATACAATTTCCAGCTGCCAATAATTTCAATATCCCAAGAAACAATGAAAATCAAAGTATGGCTAACGGAAATAAAATCAACTGCTCACAACTTAAAAAAGATTTTCCAACAAACATGTCAATCAAAACAACTAAAAGCTATTCAACAATGTATAGCATAATGACAAATATATTTTAACAATAACAAAAAACAAATGATTAGAAACCTTTTAGATAATCCAACACAACACATCCACCTTGACAAAATCATTATACAAAAATCAGATATCAAAATTATTACAGATCCATCAGAAATTCAACAAGTAGTAACAATATATTATCAACAGTAGATAAGAAAATGAAGAATAATACCAATATTAGAGACAATATGGGATTTAGAATATTCACCCATACAATATATTGGCTAAAACTGATATAAAGACCTGCTTTAACCGATCACTACACAAGAAATCCAAACAACAATCAAAACACAATCCTCAAAATCAGCACCAGGACCACTGGAAATTCCATATATCGCACTAAAAAAACTATTCAAAGACTTAATAAACTATTTTACAAACTTGTTTAACAATATTTTAACACATGAAATAATATCCATAGAATGGAAACAAGGCAATATACTATATATCCAATACCAAAACCAAAACCATGAAAAAATAACTTAAACATAATCAGATCAATAACATTGCTAGAGATGGCAAGGAAAATCTTTACAAAAATCCTAACTGACAGACTTGCAAAAATTTTCACCATCTTTTCTATTCTACTATCATATAACTGGATAGCATTGCCAGGAAGCAGTATACAAGAACCAAACCATATTCTTAGAGCAATATATGATAATGCCAAACAAAACAATAGAAAAGTATAAATTCTAAGCCTAGATATAACCAAAGCCTATGACTCTGTCAGTACATCCAGATTACAACTTGCTCTCCAAAGAATCAAAATACTACCAAAGATAATCAATATCATTCTCAATATATGCAATAACAGAAGCAACCAAGTTATTATATCTTTTGGACCATCACCATTATATTCAGTAGAAAATAGTATAGATCAAGGAGACATAATCTTACCACTACTTTGAAGGATCTTTTATGATCCTATAATTTTCAAAATAACAAAAGAGCATGAAGGATATAAGCTAACAACAACACAATTTTCAGACCTATCCATAATACCAAAAACAATTCAACAATCAATATCAATTCTAGCTTTCATAAATGACATAACATTAATTGCTAGTGACCACCAAGAATTGCAAAAAATATGTGATATCTATTCAAACTTTTTCAACACTAATAACATTCAGGTCAATACATCAAAGTCCAACCTCACAGTACTAAATTACAAAACCAAACTTACACCATGGCCAATTATAAGGATACAAAATCAACCAATAGAAGTACTATCACCAAACCAACCAGCCAGAATACTGGAAGTTTATATTGTTGTTCTCAACGGCGAGTCTGTCACTAATCCAGACCAAGACTCATACTATGTTGAGAGAGTGGATCTATATTGCTGGCAATACCAAAGGTATGTGTGGTGATAATTATCCTTATCTTCCTTTCCTCTAGGTTGGTTCCTCTTCTAATCCTTCACTTGCCAAACTGCAGGGCCTGTGGATTCTTTCTAGGACGACTTAGAGACAAATAAGGTAAGTTTATTAATTATTGTTGTACTAGCACACAATTGGATTTTTATTAATTCATTATTTTATTGTCTATCATGACTTATATATTATAATTGGAGGTCGTTGCTATTTATACATGATTGTGGCACGTCTCTAAATCTATCGTCGCGTTATGCAAAATTACCAAACTTCAATAAACTTTGTGCCCATCGGTCATGCATGATTGATGCATGATCGATCCCTTATGTGGTATCGCGCCGGGCCTCACATGTCACGTTATGCCCCCTACTATAATTTTTATGCTAACAATATCGAAGATAAAGGATCAAAAACATATCAAACACAATTAATATGTAACAAAGCAACAGGTTTCTTCAATACACTCAAAAAAAAACACATAATGGATAAACAAATCAGATATTTACACAATCAAGTACTAATGCCAGCCATAATATATCTGTTGTCAGATATGATTCTACTAAAATAATACTGCAACAAAATAATAGAAATGCTAAATAATATATATAAGCACAAACTAAATTTAGCAGCCACAGCATCAAACTCAATCTTTTTTAACTCCATAGAATATGGCTTCTTTTACATATGGGATAGACAACTACTATTTCATATGAACAATTGGTATAGAAGAATCAATAACACTAGTTTCATTGGAAAAATTTTATCAATCAGACTACAAGAACTACAAAATCAATGATGGTTAACAAACCTAATAACCAGAGAATACTTCACAAAATCATTTATTCCATATGGACACAACCTTACACATGATATAATCTTACTTTTGCAACAACACAGGTTCATAGCAGAAACATTAGTAATTTATACAATATCCAAATCAGATACAACACTAAAAGAAGTCATGGGCAATCAATGACATCACAAATACAGAAAACAACTGGAAAAAAATAGAGTAATGTTTATATACCAATGTATCAACTACCAAGATAACAAATTAGCAACATGGCAAGAAATCACATTTTTGAATCAACAATTCAACAAGTACAAATCCAAATGATATATAAAATTGCAAAACAGTACAGCCATGCAGCAAATAATTCAAGACAGAAGCAACAAACAAATGTATATATGGATGGCTCACTCAATAGACACAAAAATATGGGTTTTTCATGGTATACACTTAACTGCTCTGATGCAAATTTCAAAAAAAGAATCATATCATTTCCTTCATCTACCAGAGCCAAATTGGCAGCCATAGCAATAGCCTTAATTACTATACCAGCAGGAAACAATGTAACAATATGCAGTGATAGCCAAGCAGCAATTAACAAAGCAATTACAAACCCAAAACACTTCAGAACACTACAAAACAGTAACATTATCAACATGATCATATATATTATACAATCTCAAAAGATCAAAGTCACATGGGTTAAAGTTAAAACACACAACAATGATCCTAACAATGATTAAGAAGATTGGATAGCAAAAAAAGCATGCCAAGAATCAAAAAATTATATAGACTTCAAACCAGTCAATTACCAACTTTTCAAATGGATATTCCAATAGAACAAACAAACTCTGGACAACACAATAATCAGAACAATAAAAAACATTACCAGAATAAAATATAACAAAAAATACAAATAATCAAGACCACAACATTAGAAGTTTTCACTTAAAACTGTGGAACTTGAAATTGCCATCCAAAGACAAACTATATATATGATCCATAACAATATATATAAATAATATATCCAAGATGCAACAAAGCTATAGAAACCAACACACATATCATGATTTGTAACAACAACCAAACAAATATAATCAATATCATCAAACAAATAATTAACGAGAAAATAACAAGCAGAGCAACAGAAAAAACAGAATCACGAATACACCAACAAATCACCAAGCATATATAAAACTGGACAGAAAAGGTATTAAATTATGTAATGAGAGGAGTGTTGACCAATGGAATTATTACAATTATTAAATCAAACACAGCTTTAACAATACAAAAAGAAATTACACAAAGTATTCTCAATAGAATTTTTCAAAGTTTGGAAAAGAATTTGATACAAAGAAACAAATAATTTATAAAATGGAAAAAAGAAAACAATATCACATAACAAGATAAATGAAAATGGATAACCAACAAGAAAAAAAGTGACACAACAAAAAACAAACATACCAGGGATCAATTTAATTATGAATCATGCAATACATAACTGGATCAACTGGGACATACTATATAGTTTTAGAATTTCTTTTAATAGGAATTGATAGAGCCTTGACAAATTAGTCAAAGATATATCAATAAAAATTTCTTTTGGCAATAAGCTGCATGGTAAGGGTAACCTTTAGTAAGTTTAAAAAATAGATAGAGTTTCAAAGTTTGTAGTATACAAATTTTTATATACTCAAAACAATATTTAATAAACAAGGTGTAAGCTACCCATTAAAAAAAAAAAAATTTTTATCCATTTTACTGCTAAATATTGTGTCTTGATTATAATTACTATTGTATTAATTATATTTGTGTTTTTAATTTCTTTTAACTTTTGAATATTTAATTGTATTTTTTAAATATTACTGATCACAGATTAGCTATCATTGCAAATAGTTACATTTGTTTTAGCTGGTATTGTTATAAGTACTATAGCAATTGCTACAAGTTTTGCTTTTGTTAATGATAAATAGAAAGTGATTTTATTTTGAAAATTGATTTTTTCCATATCTTCAATATACTATCTAAAACCTATTATTTGGTTATTAGTCAATGAGCCATCTGTAAAGATTGTGAATTTTTTTTTCCTTTTGATCTCCTAATCTTTTTTATTGTAATTTAATTTGTTTTTTAATACTTGTCTATATTGTTGATGTCTCATTTGGCAAGTCTGTCACTTTTTCAAAGCTTCTTTTATATAACATCAAATAAGATTTAGATCTTTTCTACTTGAGACATGTGATTTTTGTTCAGCCGAGTCCTGCCAATTCTTTTTTTTTTTTCTATTGTTACTTTTCTTAACAAAATCTTTATCATGTTCTTCTATGGTTTTCTTATTATTCTTCACTTGTGACAAGTATTAGATTAGGTTAGCTAATTAGTTCTACTCTTTCTACAATATTGATCATGTATCTTAATTAAGAAGTTTTTAATTAAGGCTATTATTGTATGCCTGAATTTTATTATTGTTGTATATTATTAATTATATTTGTTTCTTTTTGAATTTGAGTTGTGTTTTATACAATTTTCATTCCTTCTCTTTCTTTTATATCAGCATGTTGTATTTAGTTGCTGATGTTACGTCATACTATATTACTAAGCTAAAATAGACTATCTACTGTTACTTTTCTTATGCTAGCTAATAAACTATTCAAAACTATAATCAAAATAAACTCTAAAATTATAAAGTATCACTATAGACTATTACTTATTATTTATCAAAAATTGAAACATGAGATGTACCGAAGTATATAATGCCATTATGCTCTATATCACTTTTCTATTAACAGTATATATTGTTGTTCTCAACAATAAGTCTGTCGCTAATCTGGACCAAGACTCGTGTGATGTTGGAAGAGTGAGTCTATGTCGCTGGTGATACCAAAGGTATGTATAGTGATAATTATTCTTATCTTCCTCTTTTCTAGGTTGGTTCCTCTTCTAATCCTTTGCTGCCAAAATGCAGAACTTGTGGATTCTTTATAGGACGACTTAGAGACAAATAAGGAAAGTTTATTAATTATCATTGCACTAGCACACAATTGGATTTACAGCAGATAGTATTTTACTAATTTCTTATTTGATTGCATCTCTTGCGTCTATTTATACATGATTGTGACGCATCTTTAAATTTATTGTTGCGTTATGCAGAATTACTAAACTTTGACAAACTCTATGCTCATTGGTCATACATGATTGATGTATGATCGATCCCCATGCGGTACCGCGCCGGGCCCCACATGTTGCGTCATGCCCCCTACTATAATTTTTATGCTAACAATATTTATTAATTATTTTGATTGTAAGTTGTGTTTCTATTAATTATAATCCTAGGTAATATTAGGATGTTGTTGTTTTGGAATTTGTCTAAAATTATATTGTTAATACTGTTGGATATAATTTTAATTTTTTGTCAAAGTGTGTTGTTTTCTGTTTTATTAGTACTTATTTTGCTTTTATAAACTGGTATACTGATTCTACTGTTTGTTTGAATTTAGAAGTTGTACTTTCCTTGCTTGTGTAAGGTATTTATTAAATATTTTAAGTATTTTTGAAGTAATAATAAATTGTTAATTCTATTGTAGTATTGTGTGATAATCATATTGTTGATAACTATTTTCTTTCTTCCTATAATATTTTAATTGTTTATGCTAGTTGTGATCTATTTTTTTTGAAACTTCTACTGCTATCTTATATTGTTATTTTGTTATAATTTGTGTTTTTCTTAATTCAATCTCTTTGTTAAATTTTTGCTCATTTGAATTTCTTTAAACTAGTTTGGTTTTTTTGATTAAATTTTTTGTTGTAATATATTACTTCAGCCCATGCTACGAGATAAAATTCAAAGAAGTTTGTGAATTGATTGATAAACATGATATGATTTTTTGTGAGTTGATTTTTGTGGCATTAATATTATTGTGATCCTATTGTTTCTTTGATTGTTATATCAGTTTTAGAATTATTTTTAGGGATGTGGATGTGCCTATAATTTGAAATTATTTAAAAAATATAATAATGTCATAAATAAAATTTTGTCCAATAAATAAAAAGGATTTTGTTAAGTGTATACTAATAACTGGTGTGGTGGATTACCATCTGTTTGTAGTTTTTACAATCTTATTTGTATGATTTATCTGATTGTACTTTGATTATTTATTTTTTTATATCAGTTGTTTGCATATATTAAAGTTTGTCTATCCCATATATTAAAGAAACTGTATTTGAGTGAATTATATAAAATATAGTTTTGTATTGTTTTTTCTAGTCCAATTTTGTATTTGTATGTTATGTTTAATGTTTTTGTAAGGTTGTTATATTGTATTTCTATTTTTCCTTCTTTTTGAAGTTTTTCCTCTCTAGGCCTCTCCTTCTTTTCAAGAACACCGGGACTCATCTCATCACCCCTCTGGCCAGTCGACTCCATTTTCTCAAGGGAAAATAAGAAGTGGCAAC
>CAJVPV010003412.1:0-11337 GCA_910591835.1 Acaulospora morrowiae | reverse complement strand
TATATTTAAAAATTTGTTATAATTTAAAATAAATACTAACTTATATATTTAGTTCTTAATAAAGCTATTGAAAGAATCATAGAGTCCTATGAAAGTCTTCATAAAAAAATTGATCAATTATTAAAATAGCAAAAAATTATAAAGGATAAAATTATTTATTTAGAAAATAAAATTCACACAAGTCAATATTTAATTACTAAATATGATTTTATTGAGGTAAGGTTCATTTTGAATTTTTTCAAAGGTCTTTGAAAACTTATATTTTATTTAAATAGTATATAGTTAAGAGTATCGCAAAACAAGTATTTTTTGAAAAAATATATTCGAACCATGAAGATTTTTGTCAAACAACCAAGAAATTTTTTCAGCAAGAATATTCAGAGTTTTATAAAGGTCTTATAAGAAAATATCAAAAAACATATTATAAAAAGCATATTCATTAAGTGATAATTCTTATAAATATTAATAACTTTGGTTTTTCAGCTATTTAATATCTTATTGCTTTAAAAGCTTATAAAACAGTATTAATTATTTTGTGGAATTATGACTTCAAAAATTCATGATGTCATATTTTCAGTTTTTGGTAAAAGGTGTTTGGATACAATAAATACAAATACAACTGCTATCAATATTTTGGCTTAAAAATAATCTTGGAAGACTGTCAAATACTTTGAAAACTTTTATAACTGTTCAAGAGGAGAGACACAAAACATGATAGTCTGTATTTTTGAAAATTCAGGCCAAAGCGAGATACCTCCAATAAACAAGTGGTATTTGCTATTGCAGTAAGTCAAACAGTTCTTGATCTGAATAATAAAAGTATTTTGATAAATAAAACGTTAATTAAAAACAAGGTAGAAAAAAATAAAATGAGTTTTAAAAATCTTCAAAGTATTACTAATAATATTTTTAGAAAAAAATTAAAAAAGAACTTGGATTCGAAGAAAAAAATTCAAATAGTAAAGATAAAAAAATAACTAATTTAGAAATTATTATTATAGAAGATAATCTGAAAAACTTTAAAATACTGAGAATAATCTAGGACAACTATTGGAAAATAAAAAATTAAAAAGAAGGACTTTGACAATAAGCAAAGATTTAAACAAATAAATAAATGTAAACAATAATTATGTAATAATAAAAATAATTTTATAAGTCAATAAACATTTTAAATTGAATATTATTAAATTAAATCAAAGATCTCCGGAGTTAAATATACTAATTTTCACTCTAAAGTCTTTTAATAATGATGGAGGACCTTTGAAGATCTATACCTAAAGATTTTTGAAGATCTTTGCCCAAAAATTTCTTGATGTAGTAATAAATTTTAATATTTAAAATAAATATAACTTTTTCAAATATATTATCAATTAATATCTAATTACTTTAATTTCCTTTTATTCAATGTTAAATAAATAATTATAATTGCTTAGAGCTACTTAACAAGATATATTGTTTTAAAATTTCTTTTCAATATTAATTAATTAATTATTATAGGCAAGCTAGCATTTAACTTATTGTATTGTTACATATAAAAGATGCTATTTCTTTTACAATATATATCTAGTATTATACTGTACAAATTAAATAAAGAAATAATGTTTATCTACAAAAAAAAATAAATAAATAAAAGAAATAGAAAAGTGAAAAAAAAGTAAGAAAAAGTTTTTTTTTCACAAGTTATAATTAATTTACTTAAATAACAATTACATATTAATATGATAAAAAACAATTAAGTTTAATAAAATCTCATTAATTCTTACAGTATATAACAACTACCTGCCATTTATGGACCACTTTTGACGTGATACCCACCTTCTTAAATGGATGTTTAATGTAATGACAGGATTAGCATTTAATCAATAAAGTCTCGTATTTTATGCTTATTCGCAGTAAAAAAAGATTCTTACAGTATATATTATATTATATTATAAAATTATTTTATTTTTACTAAATTAATTTATTATAATGAATAAGCAAATAATTTACCAATCACATTAAAGATCGTAATAATATAACCGCGAAATCAAAAGATTCGCGATTATCGTTTATCGTCTCGAGATTTGTTAATATGAACAAAACGGACTTTTTAGTTAGATCACCGTATGTTGCATTAAAATATCTTTCGCAAAGGACGTTGCATACATTGGTAAGAAGTAGACAACATTTATGTCTACACGAGCCAAAAATCATATCAGAAGAAAAGACTGACAAAATAATAGAATCGATGCTAATATCAAAAGTCTGGGAAGACTTGGTGCACACCATTAAAATTATTCAATTGTTGAATCGGAATTTTCAGGCGATAAACGAACGACACCAATTGAATGGATTTCAGCAAGATAATGAAACTAAACAATTAGAACAATTTTCAAAACCACCGAAAAAAAATTCAAGAGAAAATATCAACCAGCCAAAACAAAAAATTTTATTATTGCCAAAACATCATAATTTGGAAACATTTCTCACAATCAAGGAGGTTAATACCAGTACAACAGTATATCGTGGTACTCTGTATGAATATGAAACTATCGCGTGTCTTCAAAAATCGTTTGGGATCGTGACAAGAAGAGTAGGAAAGGCAGGCGATGATGGAATAGATTTTCGTGGCCGCTGGAAACTACCGGGTAAAAAGCTGATGGTTATAGGTCAATGTAAATCTTTGTGTAACAAATGCCCTCCTAGTGCAGTTCGTGATCTTGAAGGCGCATTATGTCGCGAAACTCAAGAAACAATTGGAATTTTATCATCTTTAAGCGGATTTACCAAAGGAGCCATAAAACGATACAATGGATCATCGTTTCCCTTAATATTGATGACAGTTATAGAAAATGGGACCGACTGTAAAACGTTTTCATGGAATAAGGCGGCGGAAATTTATTTGGATGGATTTCAAGTGACTGTTGATTATCGAAATGATTCAGGCACAGAAATTATACAAGAAAGACCTCTCCTTGTATATAATAACGAAAAGTATATACCAGATGAAAAGGAAGTCAGCTGGTACTAATATATTCGGTTCTTTTATTGAAATATTCTTGCTTGCTGATAAATAAAATTGTTTATTATAGGGAGGTTCCAGAAAAATATTTGTGCATGCCAGACTTATCTCTAGCATCAGTTGCCGAAGCCGAAGAATAATAAATGAAATATTAAATAAAATTCTAAATCAATAAAGCTGAATTAAACATCATAGAGAATATACTTAGTATCACCTATATCTAGGAATATTAACAAACTAGTTTAAATAAAAATTCTTTATTAGCATATATAAAAATATACAATTGACAAGAATTTATATTGATTAAATTATTATACATTAATAATGCATAATGTAATGATTTTCTATTTCTATTTTTTGTTTTTCTAATTTCTTTTTACTCCTTTCCATTTTCACTTTTTTTCTTATTTTATTATAAGTAACTAGTTTTTTTTTTTATAAATTAATTGTAATAAATTTTCTACTTTTGCTATATTATATATCATATTTAGGGCTTCTAATGATACCACTTCGATACTAGTTCGATACTTAAATTTACTATAAAAATATATGAGTAGGTCACAACCTATATATTAAATTTATTACAAATCAGTATCATTTTGATACCAGATTGGTACTTTTCAGAGCCCTAATCATATTATTGAAAATCTTTGAAATATTCTTAAATTTTTCAAAACATTATAAAACTTTCCTTTATATTTTTGATTATTTCTTATTATTAATTATATTTATACTTATTTTTTTATTTTTTTTTTATAAGTAAACATTGTTGCTTTATTAATTATAAAAAATTCGAATTTTCTACATAATGAAAGTAACAATATCTTTTATATAATATATTGAGTTAATAAGTTTAATGCTAGCTTGCTTACGTTAACTTACTATACAGTAAAAAAAATAAATATTAAAATCACTACATATCATAGAAAGTGCCAAGTAGCTATAAATATCTACTTAAAGTTATTAGTAATAAGTTAATTAAGATTAGAAATTAAATTTTTTAAATATAATAATGAATTGAAATTGTTATTTATAAATTTATTTTTGATGATAAATAAAAGGTCTATAGTTATATATTCTGGTTTTGGGTTGGAATTTAAGAATTGACAAGAGTAATTATAAAACTTGGTTGAAAAGTTCTTGTAAGATTGGTGGAAATTCTGATTTTAGATTATTTATATAAAGAGTGAAGTGTTTGCTGTATTGTATTTTAGTTTCTATATAAGATTGTAAAGAAAAATAATAAAGATCTTGCTAATAACTTCACAGAAAAGTTTGATTATCTACCAGATATGATTAACTGAAATATTATTTTTACTTGGACAGAATATATTATTTATAGTATTAATAATTTAAATTGTTTAATCTTTTGTTTTAATATATATGAATACATGTCTTATGTTTTTAATTCTGAGTTTGCATCTTGAACAGAAGTAATCTGAGTACCGTTTTGGATATAGTTAATTGAAAAAAGCTTGAATCAGAAGGGTTTCTAAAAAAAACTTGATTCTAAAAAATATTAAATTACTATAAGAGTTGTTTTTTAGATTTCTAAAGTATTTGAAAAATTTAATAAACACTTTAAAACCATAAAAACTAAAAAAAATTCAAAATTTTCATTACTAATATGATTTTGTATATTATATATATATATCTTGATTAACCTTAGAATTCTTTTTGATTATATAATATTGCTGCCCAGATTGCTATTGTTTATTCTTGGATTTTCAGAAAAGTAGATAATGAGATATTCCAATATATGGTATTGTCAATTTTAAATTTTAATTTGAGTTTAGTGAATTGGAAAAAAATTGACTTTTAAAAATTTAAGGTATTGATAAATAAGTAAAAAAAGGATCACAACTAAAAAAAAACTCTTTCTCACTCTTTTTTCTACACTTGAAAATTTCTTTTTTAGGAAATATTTAAGTTGTTTGCTCCTTTTCTTTGTTCTTTCTCTTTCTCTTTTCCTATGTCTTCTTTCTCATTTCTTTATTTCTCTTTCGCTATTTTCTTCTCTCTCTTCTATATATTTTTTTTTATTTTTTACCCACTCCCTCCTTTTTCACCTTTTCTCTTTTTGTTGTAGCTAGGTTTTTTCCTTTTTCCTGAAGATTTTTCTCTCTAGATCTCTCTCTTTTAAAAACTCTATCTTTATAACATCACTCCTTTGGCCAATTAACTCTCTTTTCTCAAGGACCATATTAAGAAGCAGTAACCTTTCTCAGGATGTGAGCTTTAGAACTTTTTCTTTCTTACATAGTTTCTCAGAAAAAGGACAGACAGCTTACTCCTTCCAAAAAATTGATATGACCATTATTACCAAACCCAGCATTGTTTACTGATTGGTGGTTAGACTAGATATGCCCAAGAAATCTTTGTACAACTATTATTATCCAAAAGTATTCAAGGAGTTGCACCCTACAGTATCCAGAGTAAAATGGTAGCCAATGCCAATGCAGCTAGCAATAAGCTAGGTTGGTTACAGATATCATACTGGTGATTGGAGAACTTAGTAGGGTAATATGTGATGATCAGAGATTCTAGTTACCCTTGCAACATGAGCTGGTGATAACAACGAAAGTTTCTCACTTACTCCTTCGACAATGTAGATCTATTGTACAAGGTTAGATTCTGGTGCCACTAAGAAAACCAATATGAATTTTATCCATAGAACACTTTCATTACACTTGAAGCATAGGTATGCTAAATCCTTTTTGTGACTTGGAGGCAAACCTATATAAAGTGGCTGCAGCACCTTTATACAAAAAGTACTTATTTCTTATCATCTCCAATACTACTCTGCTGCTATATATTAAGTCATATTTGAAAAGCAAGTGTGCCAATTCTAATTATGACTTAAAGGCTCACCTGTATAGATTGGCTACAGCACCTTCATGTGATTAGATATTTATTTACTTTTAAATAGCTAAATGCTATTTATAAACATAATATAGATTTTTGAATTTTTTTTTGTCTGTATTCCTTGAATGGTGCTAAAAGAGCACAAGGGTCTGGCCCCATACAGGAGTCTTGTATTAAACTTTTCCTAATAAAAAGAGATATATGTCATGCTATTGAGTATTGTATCTTGCTTTGCAAGTGAAAGTATAATAAATATAATAAAGTGTGATAGCCATTTGCTCTTTTCAATAAAAAAAAAATGATCACAACTAAAAACAATATATAAGGATGGCTATTTTGCCTTTCTGGAGAATAACACAGTTATAGATTTTTTATAATTATAATTATTATATTATTTGATCTTTATTTCTCTTCTAAATCTTTAATAAACTATTATATATTTTTATTATTAATTTAATAAATTTTTATTAATAAATTCTCTTATATTTTTATAAATTAATTGATATATTATAAATATTTTAGCAGGTTTGTACATATATAATCATATAAGAAGGAAGTTCTTGTGATACTAATTGCCATTGAGTTGTTAAGCAATAATATATTGTAATTGGCACAGTAAAAATAAACTACTTTACTATTTATATTTAAAGCTAGTCAAACAATATTCTAATTATTTATAAAAGTTAATAAAGGATTTATATATTAATGGGATTCTTAAAAAGTCCTAATTCTTGAACATAAAGTCTTTTAATAAAAGAATTATATGTTAAACCTTACATCTCTCTTTCAAACCATTTTTATATTATTAAATTTGGCATCAATAATCCATATTATAACAATATATCAAGATAAATTGTTTTTAATTAAGATGCTATTAATTACAGTATTTTAGTTTTGTCTTTATTATAAAATAAGTAGTTAATTTTAAAAAATTAATTTGTTATTTTTAGAAGATTTTTTAGTTTGAACTTGGAGTTTGCAATTAGCATAAGATTATCCATATATGCTAGAGTACTGGAAGTCAAATAGCTATTAATTTTTTTTAAAAAAAAAATCTTTTTATTTCATTACACATTTTTAAAAAATTTTTTAAAAAAGAAATTTTCTTTCTTTTAAGAAACAACTTTTATTAAAGAATTTACAAATATATTAATTGGCAATATACATATGGCATAAATTATTTTCTGTTAACTCAATTTCTAAAATTCTTAAAAACAATTGTGTCATGACTCAATTATTTATATATTATTTATATATTTTAATAATAACTCAATTAATTGTGTCAAATAATTATGTCAATTGCATCAAGGATCTATAAATTTCAGCAATATGTATAGTTGGCAATATCATATTGTACTCTCTTTGAAGATATAGTTCTTGCTGATAAAAAAGTTATAAGGTCAAAAACAGCTCTCTTTATTTTCAAACAATTTATTTTGAATAGCAAATTAAAAGTATTATTGAAGTTATAATTAGCTTTTTAATAATAAAAAGTCAAGTGGTATTTTTTATATAGTTAAAAGATATAGACTAACAAAATATAATAACAATATTAATATAGTAAAATATACAAATACGAATAAAAATAAAGATCAATATTCTTTACTTTTCTTATAAACTTGTAATAGAATATTTAATTTTTCTATCTAAGATTAAATATCTTATAACTGAATTTCATTTGACCATTATGAATAGCAATAATGACCTGTAGGTCTATAGTGTAGTGGTTAACACTCCACAAGTCAGATCACAAGATACTGGTTCAATCCTAGGTGAAGGCGATTAAATAGAATTTATATGGTATCTGGCACCATAACCTGTTATGTGCTGTTTCTTATGCAAAGCTGTTTCATACACTAATTCAGTAGGCGTTGAGATTGTGATTTTCAGAAAAAGGTGTTGCAATGTAACGATTGTCCAGTTGGTATTACAATGATTGTTGTCAAGTTTGGTATAATTCCCAGTTCCACAACAGATCACTTCTCTTTCCTATAGTCCACGAGACTATAAAAGAAATTATGAAGAGCTACAAACCAAAAACTTTTAGCAAGACTTTCAGCACAACCTCCCTGTAGCACAAGTGACGACTTGCCAGCAATACCCACCATTCTTACCTATAGTGAAGGTACTTAGTTGGTAACGATTGTCAGAATGAAAGACTCCCCTTAAGACTTAGCCTGACTTTGGAGGATTTGCGCCCTCTTAAATAAGCAGCCTACACTTGAAGCCCAGTATTATCTACAAAGGATTGGATTGTCAACCTATGATAGGTTTAAAGATATTGAAACAAACTCTGACCATAAGGTCCCATCTATTTCCCAAATGGGAATCCTCTTGCATCAATCACTAAGATTGTTGATCTAAAGGAAGAGGACCAGGAAATTGAAACACAGTACTTCGATGGTTAATCCAATTGGTGTTAAAAGAATCTTAATAAAAGGTTTGCAAATTTGAGGCTGGAAGATGTAGAAAATCAGTGCACTTAAATAGTTCTTATAGATAGGTTACACCTGGATAGTATACTTGTGGGTAAATTCTAATTGTAATAATTATGTATAAATAGAAATATACAATGTATGTTATTCATTACAAATTAATAAAAAATTAAAGTAAAGCCTACTCGTATTAAAAAAAAAAAAAAAAAAAAAAAAAAAAAAATTATAGATAGCAATAATAGTATTTCACTTAAAATAAAAAGCAAATAGTCAATCCTAGTTAAGAAATTTTTAGACTAGATAAAAATTATCAAGAAGATATAAGGAGTATAACTGATTACAAATTAATTTAAAAATTACAATAGTATATAAGAATAATAAATAGTTTTTTTTTTTGTAATTTTACAAATATGTTTTGCAAGTTTTAAGAAGTTTTTTTGCAGATTATTATAAATATCCACATATAAATATATATACTGTATATACTTCTATTTTTATTTTTTAAATTTTTAATAGATCTAGTTAAAACCAATAGGATATAACTAATTTATAACTAATGGTATCTGGATAGTCTTCTATGTTTCTGTTTATTAAATAACAAATAAGAACTTAGAAATACAGTATATATCTTGACAAATTAGTTCTTCATCTATACTATTAGAACTTTAGTATTAATAATATAAGAAGCATGGAGAGTAATAAGCTAATCAGTAAATAGTTTACTATCTTAAATAGTTTAGGAAATAGATAAAACTATATTTTATACTTAAAAGTACTTAAAATAATATTCAATTAATAAGATATATGTCAGTAGTTATTAAAAAAAAAAAGTAAATGACCTATGGATCTATAATACAGTGGTAATATTCCATAGGTCACCAGGAGAAAGTCTAGGATTCAACCTCACCTGGTTACAAAAATTTATCACCTTTATAATTGGTTAACCAGCTTCTAATTCATGTTATACCCAATTACCGACAATCTATTTTCTAAATTTAATTAGGCTGCATGAAGATGAGACCTTTGATCTTCTTGACGATTGCAGACTGAAAAACAGGTTGAAGCAAGGAAGATTGCAGAAGGAAAGGCTTCTGGTCTAACTCTGGTAATAAGCTCACAAAACTCTAATCCAAATTAACAATGGTAGACTCCATCACACAACATAAAGAGATTAATTCTAAGCTGATCTATTCCAATTTGGAGCTTGTAGATCTATCCCAATAGTGGTGTTTCATAGAACTTAATCATATAACCGAAGGGCAAAATATCAGTCACAAGTGGTGAGAAGACTAAACAAAAATCATTAAGTCAAGTGAGTCTAGTAAGAATCTATAAAATTAAATTAGAATTCAAGCAAAGATGCCAGTTTCACAGATGGTGACAACAGTAGTACTGCATTATGCTAATGGTATATCTTAAGGATTGGTAATAATAGGTAACTGGAATGACTGGAGTTAATTTCTATAATAACATTCTATACTATATTGCTCTCTGCAATATGAACTTAATAGGTTAGGTGGGTTTAAACTAGTGGTAGAATTCCCTCTCCTGTGGAAAGTCCCATCTAACATGTGGGCACATCTACTTGGTATTTAAATGTTTGCATAGTTGGATAATAGTAATTAGCATAGCTAGTCTTATAACAATATATGTACTAGGCAGTGTTAATTTGCAGATTAACTGTAAAGATATAATGAATATTCATGTATCAATCGATTTTCTGGTTAATCTGTAGAGACACTTGGTGTCTGTTTGGATATTAAATGTATCAATAAATATCATATGCTGTGCATATGTTTCACTATAAAAAAAAAAAAAAGTAAATAATTTTATTTATTTTCAAGATTATATTTAAAGATAAATTTATTTATTATTATTATTTTTTTTTTTTATAAGTAAACATCATTTCTTTATTTTATTTATATACACACCCCTACCATAATTTACTGAAAAATTTGATTTTCACGAAAAAAAAAATTTTTTTTTTCACGTTGCGCAAGTACGTGTCACTATTTTTTTTTTATTATAAGCATCCAATTTTTTTATGTTTGCCAAATTAGGTCCTGATCGCTTTTTTTCAAAATAAACATGCGAGGAAAAGCGTTGTCAGTTGCACAGCGCGAATGTATCATTGGAGCTCACCTAAATGACATCAAACTCAGAATTATTTTATCCGAGTTGAACATTCCCATCACAACCGTCTATGACACTATCAAGCATTATGATGAAAAAGGTATCGTGCAGCCAAAAAAACGGTCGGGACGACCAAAAAAAATTTCTGAACGCGAAGAACATGTTTTAAAATGGGTTGTTTATGAAGATCATTTTGCTTCTCTTGGTGACATTGTGAGTAGACTAAATACAAGACTAAATACCACTTTTCATATCAACGCAGTTCGTAGATACATTTATGATATAAGTCTTAAAAGCTCGGTACCACGTAGGAAGCCTCGTCTAACGAAAAAACAGCGAATTGCACGATTAAAGTGGTGTAGAGAAAAAAAAAACTGAAATGAAGAGTGGAAAAATATCATATGGTCTAATGAGTCTAGATTCGCACTTTTCAATTCAGATAGTCGAGTTAGAGTATGGTGGGAGACTGGCGAAGCATATAATGAAGACAGTATCATACCTACAACTAAATTTGGTGGGGGATCTGTGATGTTTTGGGGCTGCTTTGGTTGAAACGGAATTGGTCTCTTAGTGGAAGTAACAGAAAACAAGAATTCTGACGTGTACGTTAATATTCTTGCCACTTATCTTATACCTTGGGCTTGCGGGAACCTAAATGTCATATTTCAACAAGATGGCGCAACGTGCCACACATCTTCATATACAACTTGGTGGGTAACGATCCATGATCTTCGAATTCTGGATTGGATGGCGCAAAGCCTGGACCTCAACCCAATCGAAAATTTATGGGATCATTTGGACTGTCAAATACGCAAAAAGAACCCCCTACCTAAGTCTAAATTAGAGTTGGTGGAAGTGGCGCAAAACGAATGGGCAAATATTAGCTTAGATACGATTCGTCGC
>CAJVPV010003411.1:0-11339 GCA_910591835.1 Acaulospora morrowiae | reverse complement strand
ACATTTTTTCTTGCTTAAAATTACCATAAAAGGAAAATTTTTAACAAAACGGACGCGATCAGGAGAGAGTTTTTTTTACAAAGTAAATTAATTATAGAATTAGTATTTATATTTTTGATAATAATTATAAAAATAATATAATTAATATTTAAGTAATTTGTTATACTCAAAAAAATTTTATAGATTAGATTAATTATATTATAAAAAATACTTAGATTTGAAAATATTAGTATTTAAATATATTACACACCCCTATGGTAAATTATGGGAATGGATTATCATGATTGGTTGATTGTGATAAAAGAAATTTTTTTAAATCATTTTTTCTTCTTAATTTTTGTTATGTATCCAAAAAATTTTTTTCATGTTACTCTCTTCATTTCACAGTTTTCTGTCATACTAAAAATACAGAGTTTCAAGTTAAGCCTTCAACAATATAAACAAATAATCGGTGCACATTTTTCAGGTACTAAAGGTAAAATTATTTTCTTTTAACTTGATATATCTTTCTCAACCATTTATAATACAATAAATTGCTATAAAAAAATGGTTCCCTTCATTCTAATATATATCCTGGATAATCAAAATCTTTTTTTGATTATTATCAGTGGATAGTATGACGTTATGTTCAAAAAGATCATTTCATGCCCCTAGGCAACATTTCAAATGATATAAACACCCACCTCACCTCAACATTTCATGCAAATACTATTCAAAACTACTTACACAAAATGGGACTAGGGAGTTGCATAGCATGAAAAAAGCCTTTTTTTTCAAATAAACAACATTTAACTCTATTTAATTGGTGCAGAACCAAATGTGACTGGGACGAGGAATGGAAACAAATTGTATGGTCTGACAAATCATAATTCGTCTTATTCAAGTCTGACGGACAAGTACAAGTTTGGCGCAGGGTTGAGAAAGAATACAATATAGACTGCATTAAGCTTACTGTAAAATTTGACAGGGGATCAGTTATATTTTGGGGCTGTTTCTCGTGAAATGGTGTTGGCCCCTTAGTACTCGTGGATCAAACAATGAATTCAGAGGCTTACGTAAACATTTTAGCTACCAACTTTATACCTTGGGTTCATAATAGTCCAGGCACCATATTTTAACAAGACAGTACCAGTTGTCACACCGCTCAATATACAGCTTGGTAGCTCGAATCACATGTGATTCAAGTTTTGGATTGGGTTGCTCAAAGTCCCGACCTCAATCCAATTAAGAATTTGTGGGACCATTTGGATTGTCAGATCCGAAAAAGAAAACCTTTACCTATATCTAGACAAGAATTTATTCGTATTATACAAGAGGAATAAGAAAAAATAAGCATTGAAATGGTACAGCATATAATTTTAAGCTTGTCTTAAAATATCAAAGCAATTATTAAGGCTAAGGGTAAAAATACAAAATATTAATATATTATGTTTTGAATCACATGAAAATAAATTATAATCATTCTAGTTTATTTTATTTTTTTGCTAACTGTACATAAATTAATAAAAGTTAAATAAAATTAAAAAAAAAAAAACCAATTGTTCGTCAACTCATGTAAAAATCCCAATAATTTACCATAGAGATGTGTATATCAATAGTTTTATTTATTTAAGTAATATAATACTTTTTAGAATAATCAAGTTATTGTTTAAAGCAAAATAATAATAATAATAATATTTTTTTTTTGGAGGGTTTCCCTAGTAGATAAACATCATTTCTTTATTTTGATTTATATATAACAAGGTATACATTGTTAAAAAAAACAATATCTTTTTCATTATTTCAGAAAAGTTAAATGCTAGCTTATCTATTTATCAATATCTAACTAATATTATAAAAAAAATTCAAAATCAATATTAATGTGCTAGATAAGGCTAAGTAGTAGCTATACCTACCATTTCAGGAAATTTTATGAATTCTTTTGATTTTTTAGATATAAAAAATTAAAAATAAAAATAAAAGTGACTATAACTAAAACTAAATCAAATATATTATAAGATCTATGCATTGAACGAAAGAACTCCCTGATAGGCTTGTGATTTCAACTCTTTGTTCTTTTGTGTATTATAGATAATAAAGTATGCGTGACGTTATTTGTTATAATTGTTGATAGTGAGTTAGTTGTTATTGTTGTTGTAATCGTTATTGTGATACAAAACCAGTTTGAACTTGTTTAGTTTTTGCTTTGATCATTAGATGAAATTTGATTAGATTATTGAAGAGCACTAATTATCTGAAGAGAATAAACTGATTTCAGTTTTTTGAGTGAGAATTTTTTGAAGATTAAAGGTGGCACAGCAAATATTACTATGAAAATATTATGTATGAGAATTGACTTAAAACAAACAGTAGACTCATTAACTCTGTTTAAGTATGTATTTTGGAAAGTATTTGATTTAGCAAGTATAATGATGATAATGTAGATGATTTTTATAATAGAATAAGAGTAAAGAGAAATGCAAGAGAACTAAAGAAAAGAGAACTGCCATGGGCCTTTTCTCATATAACTGAAGAATAAGCAAGACTTTCAAACTTGAGTAAACTTCAACCAGAGGTTCCATCTTACTGCATCAGTTGTCTTAAAGGTTCTTAAGTTTCTGAGTTGAGGCTTACTTGCAATAAAGAAAGTAAACCATTTTTTCTTGCTTAAAATTATTATATAAGAAAAAATTTTTAACAAAACAAACATGATCAGAAGAAAGTTTTAATAATGACATATTTATTTTTTTTAAAATAGATAAACATTATCACTTTATTAATCATAAAATTGTTTAAAATTTATACATGGAGAAAGCGACAAAATTTCTTATATAATTTGTTAAACCAATAAGTCTAATACTAGCTTGTCTACAGAAACCATCTAAGTGATATGAAAAATAAATATTAAAACCAATATATATCTAAGATAGTGCTAAGCAGCTATGAATATCTACTTAGGATTATATGAAATAAAATTTTAGAAAATATAAAAGTGAAAAAAGTAAATACTAGACAAAAGAAAAATGACAAAAAACTAATTATAATACAAATAAAGCCTAATGTTGTTCTGGTAGTTCCACCCTCTGAAGTATTATTGCACTTTTCAGAATGGCCAGGCTATAGATTATAGTATATAACAGTGTTGATGACACATTTTCTTGACAGCCATTTCTTAAGTCATTGTTAATAGTAGTGATGGTATAGTTGTTTATGTTTAAATATTTGAAAAAAAAACTAATTATTATACAAAGGATGCCTTGGATTAGACGTGCTATGCTGATTAATCCATTTAACTGAAATAGAATGCTACTTCCAAAAATGTCCAGGCTACTGTCCAAAGTAAATAATAGTATTGTTGATATGTTATTTAAATCATATGGTGTTGTTGTAATTGTTAATGTTTTTGTTAATATATTGATTGATTTATTTTTTGGTGATGTGATTTTGTTTTGATTAATACTGCCAAAATAAGATTTGTTTATATTAATTGTTATGTGATGTTTTGGTTATACAGAATTGTTTTAAGATTTGGTAGTATTTGATTGGTTAGATTTGGAATATAGATCAGTAGACAGGAGTAAACTAATTATAGTTTTTTGATAGGAATTTTTTTGAGTGAAAATTTTTGGTTTTTGATGATACAGTAGGATATACTGAGTAATAGTAAAGAATAAGTATTGAATATATTGTTGGTGCTCCAAGTCAGCAATATAAATAATTTTGATATGAAGTTTGATTTTTTTGGTTAAAAAGAAGTTCTTCAAGCAAGAAAAATAATTATTTAAAAAGATTTGTATATTAAAAAGAAGAATAATATGAAAGAATTCCAAGGAATATTTATAAAAAAGTAACTGTCACAGGCCTTTCCTTATATAATTCAAAGAATAAGTAAGACTCTCAAACTTGATTTTCCCTGGTCAGATGTTCCATTCCAATATATCAGTATACTTCTTTAATTTCTTTAGAGTTATTGTAGTGAAGAAAGAGAAGATTTAAAGGACTTTTGGATATTAAAATATTTGTTTTTTTAATTTGAAAAAAAATTATTATAAAAGAAAAATTTTTAGAAAAAAAATTGTGTATAGGAAAGAGTTTTTTTTTTTAATAATAACATATTTTTTTGAGAACAAATTAAATATATTAATTATTGTTTAATAATAATGCTTTATTATTATAATTTTTAATATAATATGTTTGTTTTAATTTTTTTAATAAATAAAAAAACATATAATTAAATAAGAAGATTTATAGATTTATGGATTTTTCTCTTTTAATATTATTTATATTAATTTTTAATAAATATAACTAATGTATTTTAATTAACTAAGAAATTTGATTGATTGAGTTTGAGATAATAATTAATTAACAAAAGTAAATTAATTATAGTTTTTTAATAAAGAATTTTTTGAGTTTTATAATACAATAAGATATATTAAATAGTATTAAGAAATAAATGTTTAAAGATAGGTCCTTAAATTAAAGGTAAGAACATAATTCAAATGTTTTTTACTATTAAAAAAAATTTTTTTAAATATAAAATCAAAATAAAACTATCTATTAAGGTTTTTTACAATTTAGACTATTTGATTCAAGTAATTTTTGAATTATGTTCCTTCAAAAGAAACATAATTGATCTGGGAAATTTTATATGCTAAATAATTTAGGAACCCATCCTTATAGATATTGCAATACTGCTAATGACTTAAATTAGCAATATAAACAATTTTGATATAAAATATAATTTTTAAGATTAAGAAAAATCTTTTTAAAAAATAATACAATTATTTAATAAAATTTATATATTGATAAAAAACAAAAAATTAGAAAAATCTTAAGAAAAATTTATAAAGAAATACATTTTTCCAAAAAATATTTTGATTTTATTAAATGGTCATGTTTGATATACTGTAAAATTTAATGTTTTGAAAATGCTAATTATTCATTATAATCTAAGTATAATGTAAAAAGTTTAAATATACAAATTTTTTGCAGGTATCAAAAGTGAGTAATTTGTCTTAATTTTTTTGTAATTTACTCAACAAAATATCAGATAACCATTAAATAGAAAAAAAATATTTTATAGTATACAACAATAACAGTTTACAAAATCACAAAATAACAATGAAAAAGGGAATCACCCACTGAGCCTCAATTGGACCATTGGAGGCATTCCATCATCCTCCTTATTCGGACGGTTACCTCTAATAAAAGCACGATTAGACCGAGCAGGGTTACCAACAATTTTCTTAGGCGCAGGTTTAGAAGTGTGATTATGTTGCTGTTCATTACAAATTGGACACTGTGGCCTTGGTTCCAATTCCCGAAGAACAGCGGTGTGACGAACTTTAGGACCCACTCCACGCGTAGAAAATGGTTTACTAAGTGATGCTACCGTGTCAGCATCAAGTAGACATCCCTCATGAAATGCATGCCGACAAAAGAAAATGACATATGTTTCACTAGTTTCGATCGAATTCCCTAAAAAACTTAAATTAATACTAACATATCGCGAAAAAAAAATATAGTAACAATTCGCACAATTACCATCATTGATTAAAGAGCTTGAGCAGGATGAACACACCATATCATCTGATTATAAACGAATACGCTAGTCACATATTTAATGATCGGTAACTTAAATAATTCATATAAAATAAAATTTTAAATACCTCCAGAGGAGATTCCCCGCTTTTGTGCACTAAAAAGTTGCCCAGCCATTGCCGAACTGTCTCTAACTAGTATAGTCCGGCATCCTTCTCTCAGAGATGCCTGATTTGCGAATAGAATATTCGGTATTTATATCGGATAAAAGAACTTGGTGTTTCGAAAAATACTAACCTGTAAATTGAAATCATGAAGCACTTTTATCAATGACTGCTTTAGTCCGGGAATTTTAAGACCATCGGGTATTCGTTGAATTAATTGAATAGGATCTATATCAATTCCTCCGAGATTTTCCAAAAGACCAGTAATGAATACTAAAAAAAAAAAATATTATTAAATAACAATAAGAAAGATATACCAAATAAAGAATAAGAATTCTGCATACGTGGTTTATCCAGTGAGTATTCTAACAAATCTTCCCACAAAACAGCATCATGTTGGTTCTTAACAAAATCAATAGCCTAAATCATAAAAAGAATTATAAGTACCAGGAATAAATGTAGAAATCAAGTCTCAAATAGGAAATAAAACATTCTTACATATTGAACGTCTCCTAATCGCTTTATAATCAACATCAGTGCCTCCTTTTTATGTCCCATAAGTCCAAGAAGAAATACCATTTCTGGAACAAGTTCTCTTTGCTTGCAAATCTTATATGCCTATCAAATAAAAGATTATGTTAAATGGCTCCTACTCCTAAAAAGCTGATATAATAAAATGATGCCGGAAAATTACTTTTTCTGGGTCATAGTAATAATGACTTGTTTCAAGGAACTTCATCAACCTGGGATAATCGTATTCAGCATACAATTCTACCTAGAAATCACAAATCAAAATTTAAAGATTAATTACATTAAAGGTACAAAGCTAAATAACACCAATGCATATATACTTGATCATTGTGAAATTCATAGCCGATGTGGATATCTCGAATGAACAAAGCATCCAAATAAATATGCAGATACATAGGATGAGGTCTCAGTTGGCGTACAACATGAGCGATCTGAATGATATCGCAAATAGATTAGTTGTGATTATAAATAATTACTCGGAATTTGTTAATACATACCGGTACTGATTCGGTATTTTCTATCAATAACTGTACTGCTGGCATTTCTGTGGCTTTCCTTATTTTTGGAATTTTTGTAGGCTCTTTTTTTTTCGTCGGACCTTGCTCTTTATTCTCATCTTCTTTTTCAGCTTCTGACATTAAATGTTGATCAAAATCCATTAAAAGAACAACTTTGTCTTGCACAGCAGAAAACAAATTGTATTCTCTTATCAAATCAAAGACATTTGGCCTTCGAAGACGAAGGTTATATTCAAGAGCCTTGTCAGGCTCATGGTTATATGCATATCTGTAAAATTAAAGAATTTAGTATATTAAAAAATTTAAAAATCTATCAAATAAACTTACAATTCAGCAAGACATTCCATTAGAATTTTGTTATCAGGTTCTTTTTCTAGAGTATCTTCTACTAACTCTGTTACACTTGAAATCTTGTAAATCGTTGGTGGCCATGCCATTATAGTTTTACACAACGCCTATTATTTTTTAAGAAAAGCTTTAGAAATCAAGTTATCTTTGTTCGGGTAAAAATCTAATATTTTACCTGGTGATCATAATTCAAAAAATGAGCCAAGACCATTTCATAGACAGTGCTACTTAGCTGTGGGTCTTTAAAAGGTATGTATGGTGTAATTTCCTAAATAAAATAGAATAAATTAAAGTCATTTATGTTTCATCAAAAAAACTAAGTATCGAATTATTTTTGTTCCTTACCTGTAGCCTCCTAAATTTAGCAAATACAAAGACCCATTGCTCCCATAATTCTTTGCTATTCTTTAAAATTCCGGGACATTTTTCTGCTGCTTCAGCATATTCCTCTATTAAAAATATACATATTAATTTTTAATTTAATTTTTTTTTTAGTAAAGAGCAAATGCACTTCTGTAAAACAGGAGACAAAAAACAGACCATTTTCTACCAAGTATGCTATATATTTCCCTCCTACTTCTGTCATATCATAAGTCTTGCTTCCACCCCATGCTTGAGCTTCACGAAGAGAGTTTAATGCCTCTTCATATCGTGAACGCTCCAACAACCAACCAATATGATCATCCAAGTCACGTGGTTTTGACAAAACAAGATCTTTGGGACTGACCACGTAAAACATATCTTCAGATGGGAAGTAATCAAGTATATAATCATTTGCTTGGTAATGAAGATATCCATGTAACGGTAATGCATCCGTCGAGATTACTTCATTAGATGAATTGATTATTTGTAATTCGGGTTGTTTAGCGCGCTAGAAGTATTACGAGATTTATTATAAGTTGATACAAAAACAACACATCAATAAGATAATTGTACGTACTGGTCGTTTATACTGTTCGGGATCATTCGAGTCCTCGTTTTTTACAATATCGTCGGTAATATATGCTAATAGTAATGTCATTACGTTAAAAGGAGCAATCCCACATACGATAAAATCTGTTTGTATCCTAAAATCACAAAATGTATTACAGTAAATAAATAATAAACCAAATTTTTCAAAAAAAAATTAAAAATAATAAAACACCAACATAGAAACTTCAGCGTAAAGCGGTGGTCGACCAGAAACATTTTGCTCCTATAAAAAAAAGAAAAAGGCTATGGGTAGAGAGTTTCAGAGAAAGTAAATAAAATAATAATAAATCTTTTAATAAAATTTACCTTAACAATTGCAAATTGAACATAATTCGCCCACCCTATCAACAGTTGAGTATCGCTACGCCAACAAAGATTGCATCGATATAAATCTGCTCGAGGACTACCAGGAGGTCTCTTTATATATGTAATCCTTTGTTGTGATTGATTATCATACATTTTCACTCCCTAAATTCATAATATCTTAACAATCGAATAAATAACTAAGGCTCAGATAATGAAATATAATTTCTCACTTCGTCGTTTGCGTAAGCAATAAGATTTCCTCTCCATCGAACAGCATAAATTGGACCTTCACCAGAATGTTGCAGCACTCGATCTTGTTTGTGACCAAACCATCCTAAAGAAGATCATGCAATTAAGATCATAATCGAATAGCTAAGCGTATATTAAGTAATTATAGTAATATACGAAACCTTTTTCATTTAATATCAATTGACCAGCTAAACCACCCGACACAAATTGCTGAGTATCTTTTCTACTAAAGTCAGGATCGAGTGCCACACATTTAAGAGGACGTCGATAGTTAAATACTTGCTCAGAGTCAACGTACATCCCATGGATAACAATTTTACCTAATGAAAAGATATATATTATTTATTTAATCTACAGATCGTTTTGAAAAAAGTCTTAATAATAGAAAACTACCATCCATTGATGCACTGGCAACGTATTCTTCAGCAACGTCAATTGATATATCATTAACAGTGGCTGTGTGCGATGAAAACTTCTTGATCAGGTTTCCGTCAAAATCTAGGATAAAAACTTCTCCGTTATGTGTCCCTAAAGCCTTGCGAAAAAAATTCAAAACATATCAAACACGTTTGAATTTTCCTGAACAAACTACAACTAAACCTACCACATATTTATCGGAAACTGCCATTGCGCTTGCGGCATCATTTTTTAATAACTCCCCAACATCAGCTTCCAAACGTTTATATTTTAACTTTGGTTCTTCTTCTTCTATGGATTCATCCTCTTCCGATGATTCCTCTGATTCCGTACTATTTTCGTCAGTTTCTTCTTCTGAAGAAACATTTTCTTTCTCCTCTACAGCTTCCTCTGCACCGTTTGTATCTTCGTTACCAAGAACTTCGGATTCAACTCTGTCCTCGCTATACATTACCGTTAGGCGTCGAGAAAGTAGTTGACGCAATTTCCCTTATATCACAATATTGTAACATAAGTCATATGACGCGTCAAAAATTAACTTAATAAAACAAATTACTTTTATGATCTAAAAGTATTAATATGATTGGATGGAGAATTTAAATTTAGGATCCGATAATGGCAGAAAGTTAATTACTATTACTTTTTTCACTAAAAATTCTTCCAAGGAATGACTTTTAACCTGCCAAATGAAATTATCCTTTATATCCTCAAATGGTTATTAAGACATTTCGGGTAATTTATTGTATTTCGTTCATTGAAGTTTGAATATTTTATTTTTACACACTTTGTTTTTGTTTTAAAAAAACATAATTAGATTCAAACAAGTATGTAAAGTTCGGAGAACAAGTCAACAATTCAACAAATTAGCAGAGATAGTTATAAATGAAGAACTTGCAAAAGACGATCAAAGAGAATGGTCTTTTCATGTATTTATTTGTTTATTTTTTAATTTTACATTTAACTAAAAAATTATCGATACTGGTAATTTGATAAGTGCCATTGACATTGTGTATTTTTTTAATTTTAAGATCAATTTTTCTAATGGCGGAAGGAAATCCTTTAACTGTGTTGCTAAAAAGTTGATCTATGATGGCAAGTCTCAAGTTATTCATATTGGATTCGACAGAAAATCCTCACTAGAAGTGGTCGGTCACATCCCTACGTTCAAAATATTTGATCACTTGAACTCTTATAATTTTTCATATGAGAATGGTGAAATCTGGAGGTCAGTGAGTCCTGCAAAATATAATGGCGGACGAACGTTACATATGTGGATTGGAAGTTTTGGCTCTGTTGTGTATTTGAATTGCAAGAATGATGGTAAAGGATTGGTTTATGCGAAATCAAAAGCGAAAAATTTTTTTGGGATAGTCGACAGGATTTATTATTAGGTTATCGATACTGGTATAGACTTGAAAATTGAGCATACAAATCTACTTATCAAGGAGGCATCAGAGTACGGCGGGAATATGTCTTTTGGTATTGGTTAGATCAACATGACTTTTCTTGTAAATAATTGGGTTTTCGGGGTAAGAAAAGATGTATATGTAAATGCATCTATCATTTAACATCCATTAATTTTTTTCATCACGTTTTATTATAACATCATAATCAATTAGTTGATTTCTTTTAGATAGAATAGTTAATTGAAATTTCACAACTTAATTATTCTATATTTAGGTAATTGGAATCATTTTACATTTGTTCTTAATCGAAGCAATTGTAATGTTATTTACATTGAATGCATAAATACACAAATCATAGATAAAAAATTTTTCAACAAGTATTTATATTTATTAAATGCAAATATAAGGTTTAAATTATCAATACAATATAATATTATGATAATAAATAATCTTTAAATTTATAAGTTTTATTAACTATAGTTTTAAATAAAGTTCTTTTATGATGACAAATAAATATATAAAATCTACATATTATAAAACAAGTAATAAAATTTTTAAAAATTTTTATATTTAAAATTATATGTTGTATATATAGTATTTTATATTAAAATTAATTTCAATTTATGCTATTTGGCACTTAAAAATACACAATAATTTGGCAAAAAAAAAATATACCATTTGGCAATAAAATTATTTGGCAAAAAAATATTTCTAGATAAAAAATATTTAGCAATAAAGTTATAACATTCTGTAATAAAAATTATAGCATTTGGAATAAATTTTATTATTTAACTATAAAATTGACAAAATCATTTAGCATTATATACTTCAGTAAAATCAAATTGTATATTTTCAATAAAAAAATTACATTTATAATAATATTTGACAAAATTTAATTAATACTTGAT